>CAJHNH020008552.1:22500-25000 GCA_905116865.2 Candidula unifasciata | reverse complement strand
AAACCAAGGGCAACAATGGAAGCAAATCTTCCTGGTACTGCAAGCGGATAACCGCCCTTTTACAGTAAGTAACTTCTGTGTTTTATTTAAAAAAAAAAAAAAAAATTCTTCTGTGTCGGCTCTAAGATCGAGTGCACGAACTCCGCAATTCCAGCGAGATTTGAGTTTAAGGTGAAGCGCACGGGTGCTATCTTCAAAGTCTTTTTATCTGCTTTATTCTTATCCTTGAGATATTTAATCGTGCAGAATACAAATTCTATCATCATCGTCATCAATTGCCTTGCCAGCTGGCGTAGTTCACTCGTATATATAATAATATATTCCTTACGTCCTTCTTAGGACGTAATTTTTTTTTTATTTGAAGCCCCACTCTGGCTTTTGCCAGGGGCCGCAATATAGGCAGGTCATCATTATGGCCAAATGTCTGAACGCGGTTTCTGGGACCTCTCCATGGTGATCCTCATCCGCATGGTGGCACTTTGTGTCATTGGGTGTTTATCGCTTGTGTGATGTCCTGGTGGGGTAGAAATTCAGTCAGTCAGTTCACTCGTTCTTAATTATATCCAATTTCGTCCTTTTTAGGACGAAATTTTTTGTCATTTGAAGCCCTACTCTGGCTTTTGCCAGGGGCCGCAATATAAGCAGGCCATATATATGGCCAAATGCCTGAACGCGGTTTCTGGGACCTCTCCACGGCGATCCTCATCCACATGGTGGCACTTTGTGTCATTGGGTGTTTATCGCTTGTGTGATGTCCTGGTGGGGTAGAAATTCAGTTCAGTTCAGTTCAATCGCTAACTTTAAAACTGCAATATAGGCAGGCCATAAATATGGCCAATTGTCTGAAGGCGGTTTCTGGGACCTCTCCACGGTGATCCTTATCCACATGGTGGCACTTTGTGTCATCGGGTGTTTATCGCGTGTGTGATGTCCTGGTGGGGTAGAAAGTCAGTCAGTCAGTTCACTCGCTCAATTATAACTTGCCGTCCTTTTAGGTCAAAATTTTTCGTTATATGAAGCCCCACCCTGGCTCTTGCCAGGGGCCGCAATACAGCCTGGCCATATATATGGCCAATTGGCTGACCGCCGTTTCTGGGACCTCTCCACGGTGATTCTCACCCACATGGTGGCACATTGTGTCAACTGGTGTTTATCGCTTGTGTGATGTCCTGGTGGGGTAGAAAGTCAGTCAGTCAGGCGTTCAATAATCCCCCAAGATCTCGGTCTTTAGTTCTCGGATCAATTTTGCTGATCATTTTCCTCCACGCCGTTGTCTTAAGCTATCCACCATAGTTCCTCTTGGTCTGCCTCTGCCTCTTCCACCAGTGATTTTTCTAGCCGTCACGATATTTTCCATTGCTCCTCTTCTCATCATATGACCAAAGAACTCTGTCTCCTTTTCATTATTGTATAAAATGTTCTACTTTCATTAGCTATTTCCAGGCAATCGTTGTTAGTTATTCTGGCAGTCCAAGGTATTCGCAATATTCTCATCAAGAACCATATCTCACTTGTCTCCAAATGTTTCTTAATTTGTTCGCTCTCATTATGACCTTAATTAGTAGTCAAATGTGGTAATTATATTAAGTTGTAATAACAGGTATGTCGTCAACAGTAAACAAGTTTAATTTCCAATCCCTAATTTACATTAAGATTTGATTGCTTGCACAAACAGTTTTCTGCCAGGTTTGTATCCTGGTTGGGATTTCACTGATTTCGCTACAGTTTCCGTAAAGTTTTCTATATCTACAATTTTGTCTCTAGTATGAACTTCACTTAATTTGTTTGCTCACATTTCAAGATTCACTATCATATAACAGAACAGGCTCAATATAACATTTCAGTACTTGTTTTCTGATATTTAATGAGAGTGTTGTATTAAATAAGATACTTTTCATCTTTTGAAATGCTGCCTTTGTCTGGCAAATTCTGCTCTTAATTTCTACCACACAGCATACATATGATGCTATGAATGTCCCCAAATACTAGAGTTTATTGACTTGGCTTAACATTTTCCCTTCAATTGCTATGTCACTTTTTCTGCTTTGACATAACAATTGCTTATGTTTTCTTTACATTCAAGAAAAGTCCTCTTTTTGTACTCTTTAGTACCACAATGTCTAATAGTTGCAGGTCTTCTGCGTTTTCAGCTATTAACAATGTATCATCTGCAAAAAGATGATTGTTTCAATTATAACCTACAAGTATTGCTGGTCTATCCTTGACCAACCTCATTATTTTTTCACTATAGAGAACGAAAAAATCCGGCAACAAAACACATCCTTGTCTGACTCCTTGCTTTATCTCTTCTTAACTGCCTACTTTATTTCCCCAGTTTAATTGCTGTTTCTTGTTTCCAGTAAATATTTTTTTATTATTCTAAGATCTTTTCCATCAGTGTTAATATCCTATAACAATTTTATGATGTGATCATTTTTCACCTAATCAAAAGCTTTGGTGTAATCTATGAAGCACAAATATGTGTCTTTTTATTCCTCCA
>CAJHNH020008552.1:7500-17500 GCA_905116865.2 Candidula unifasciata | reverse complement strand
AGCAGAGATAGATACTACAGGAAGGAAACTCTAATTGCCAAAAGAAACCGCAGCTACCGGTGTACGGGAGCAGACAGTTCTGTCTGCGCTGTTAAGTGGCGAAAAAAAGCACTCTTGAATACACCCATCGACTTAACGTAGTCTTGTCCGTAACACTATTTTTGTATTGTAACTTAATTCTACTGCAGGCAAATAATATACCAGGGCAATTAGTTCTTCTTTTTAAACGCATAACTTAATTTAAGAAAACAAGTTAGTTGCGTATCCTTTACAAGAAGTTGCAGAACCAACCCCAGAATTTTTTTTTTGCTGTTATGGTTTTTTCTTCGCAAATTTAACGTTCATTAGTTTGCTATTGCTTCTGAACTGTTAGCTTTTTGTACCCCTCTGTCGAAATCAACGCAAGACAAACCGTCCGCAGCTGAAATCGAACCCGGCACCTCGGCATTACGAAGCGCGTTCGCAATGACTAAGCCACATACTCATATAAGAAGAATAATGCAAACTAAGACCAGAAATCTCAGCGGCGTTGAGATGAGCTGTGTCGACATTATAGCATTCGAAGAATTCCTATAAGCACTAAATCCCCATCTTCAGCAGCCGTTAACGAGTTTCAGTTCCAGAGTACCAGTTTCGGCTTTACTATGTGTTCGTCATACCATTCTATTAAGTGTTTAGTGTCAGCCAGATACCAAGGTCAATCTCCGCTGCACTATATTTTCCACACCGTATAATGATTTGTTCGCACTGTTGTTTTGCTCCAAAAGGGCATTAACTACATATAGCTTTTCTTCTTCTTCTTCTTCTTCTTCTTCTTCTTCTTCTTCTTCTTCTTCTTCTTCTTCTTCTTCTTCTTCTTCTTTTTCATCTTCTTCTTCTTCTTCTTCTTCTTCTTCTTCTTCTTCTTCTTCTTCTTCTTCTTCTTCTTCTTCTTCTTCTTCTTCTTGGCCTAAAACTTTGATTAGCTTTACTGCATCCTTGTTGGATTTCTTTATTAATTCTTCCGTCTTTTGAGAAACGGATGAAAATACAACCAAACATTGTTTTTTCCCTTCTGGCTGTTAGTATAAAATTATGATTGCCCCTGAGACTTAACGAATCTGAACTTGACTGACAAGCTAACAGGTGGACACCGGTATATGCCGTTCTACTCCCAAAGGGATTATAATTTCGGCACCAGAAACCGCTGGAAGTCGCTGTGGCGTAGCGGCTAGTCGCTGGCGTGCGGATCGGAAGGGCGTGGGTTCGCTCAATGGCAGAGCCGGACCTTTTTTTTTTCAAAAATGACCTTGACTCCCAGGTCGACCCAGTCTTGAGTGGGTACCGGATGCAGTCCCGGGAAGTAAAGGCGACCGACGTGATGCTGACCACATTACCCATCCTGTGCCGATTGGTCTTTAAAAATGTAGGTCTAGCCCTATATGCCCTATACGCTTAAAGGCGTGGAAAAGGGACCTTTACCTTTTACTTACTTTACCAGTAACGGATATCCTAGCTTGGTGTTGCTTGCACACCTGTGTGGGTGCGGTGCGGGTAACCCTGTGTAGCAGCGAAAACCATTGTTTCCTTTCGTTACGCAGAACCAGCACCGTTTTCAAAGTATAGTTGTTGTGGTTTTTTTTTTCTGCAGCGTTACTGTAAATAGAGACCTTGTGATAGGTTAAAATGGTTTGTTGCGTGTCCATCACAGGACATTGCAGATCCAACCCCAGGTCACAGGTATTCTGTTTCTCGGAATGAAAACTTAATTGCAAGACATAACAAAAAGCAAACAGAGCAGAACACACTCGTAACCTTTACGAAAGTCGATCAGCCCAACAGACTTGTGAATGAAAAGTGACCTACTATATTTGGAAGATTAACGTTACTTTAACCTTTTTTATCTCTTAAAAGTCCATGTCCTGTGACGTTTATAGTTATGTCTGTCTACACTTCCCTCCCGAGTACAGCCAATCATTTGTTCTATTCGACCGTTGTCCTTCCAAGCCATGATGCTAAAATTGTCCACAATTTTCTCCCTTGGTTTCGCTTATGCCTTTTGACCCCAGGCTTTCATGTTGTCATGACACACTCCATTTTTCTCAATTCTAGCGGGGTTTCTAAAGAATGAAGATTTTCTACTGCTGGTGTGGGTAATCAGTACTCTTTGTTATACTCTTAATGTGGATTTCCGGGCTCCATTTTGGAGGGTGTAAGACTAGAACTACTTCCCCTCTAAGAGAAGCATGTCGTAAAAGTAAACTAATTAGGGGTGTTTCCTTCAAAGTCGGAATGCATCTGCTTGAGAGGGGAGGAACCAACAGTCTGCATACCCCCAAAAAATCGAGACCTGTACAACGCATGGGCATGCAAAACTCAAGTTCTGCAACAAGACCAAAGTCCACAGAGGGACGAACAACCATAAGTTCCGCTGAAGCTTACAGCCGGAGAACACGAACAAGAAAAAGCAAAAGTTTATGTCACACTCTTGCCGGAAAGGGAAACCCGGGCATCAAATGCCTGCAGAAGTCGGATGTATCAGCCGAAATGCGCAAATTTCGCAGCCAGGTTGTAAACCGGAATAACGCATTTGCGTCTTCGGATGCACTCAGAACGTAGCCCTTTTACTTCAAAGAACAAAACCTAGAGCCGGTCTTGACAAAACCAACCTATTATTTAAATCTAGTTATTAAATCAATGTTTCTAAAATGTGTGAGTGTGTGTGCCGTGCACTACTGAAGCCCTTCAAAAACTCTTATCTAACCATATCAAACTCATATTACTTAAACTCCAGACGAGTCCATATATTCTTATTGCCCCCTCCCCCACATCCCTCCTTAAACTCTTTAAAGCCCAAGTAACGGTGTGAGCGTTGTTTGAGAAGTTCCGTTTTGCCCAAACAACGGTGTCATCGTCGATCGTGTGTCCCGTACATTTTGCTTCGCACACGCGCCCTAACTTGTTTCAAATGTTCGGAGGTACGATTAAACTATTCAAGGCAAGTTACTCTGCCGAAATACTTTTAGTTTCATTTCCTAGCCTTATCCAAACACGTGCGTGATTTGAAAGGGATAACAATCAAATTGACCCCTGTGAGGCGTGGGCCACGCGTTGGGAAACACTGATTTAAATCCTAATTCATCTGAATCATTGAATAAATTGTATGGAAATAGGCATTCTTAAAGCGTGACAGCAGGGATGGCTGAACCATGATTTACAAACGCATGGTACGTGATGATGATGATTTTTAAAGCACTGCCATTTCAAAAGCATGTTGTAAGAATCGACTAACTGGGACCTTCCTTCGTAGTCGGAGTGCATCTGCTTGAGAGGTAAAGAACTAACTGCCTGCATACAAATGAGTAGGATCTCAAAACAGATGTCCACGCAAGACTCAGGTTCTGGAATAGGACTAGAGTTCATAAATGGACGAACAACCAGAACTTTTCGCCAGAGTTGACCGAAAGAAGAAGAAAAGAAGAATCTAGAAAGATGTCTCTATCGCAGGTCATTTCATCATTCAGTTCCGTGCCACTGGGCGTTGAGACTGTGTCAATTTCTCGAAAACCTTTCATTTGTTTACTTCTCTGTATTCGGCGATCTTTGAGAAGGATCTACCCCCTTTAGAGCCAACTGTAAAGAGTACTGATGACGTGCACTAGTCTTCAAGTAATTACCGTGATAGTACCGAAGAGTAGTAGTGACCGGATATACACTAGAGTTGGGAGGCAACTTAAAAAATATTTATTAGAAAATAAAACCACGTTTGGGTGGGTATTTATTTTGCCCGCTAACAGTATTGTTGTGGGGAAAATGTCTGAAACAAGGTCCGCCTGCTGTATCCAATAGCTGCCCTTCGTAGTTCGGGAGGCTAAGTGTTTTAACATGATCCTGCGCTGCTCCGAGCGGTTCATTTAAGGCTGTTTTGGTGGTTCTTTGCTCATCTGAGTATATGTCGTCAGCTAATTTTGTTATATCATTACTATCATGTGCGATTTGATGATAATCTGCACGTTACTGACTGTTTCTGGTAAGTAGGTGTGACAATCTAGTGTAAATTGTTACGTTGCTTTCTGTTGAGTCTGACGGGGTCTTGTGGGTGTTTGCTGTCGGTTTGTTCTCTTTATAGTTCTTTGTATTCTCTCTTGATAAGTGTTTTGATCTCTGGTAAAGACAGTGAATGGATATATTGTTTCTCCTTTGTTCCATTTGTGTGTGTGTGTCTGCTAACTCATTTCCTAGTATTCCACGGTGAGCCGGGATCCATTGGAGAACGATTTGAGTGTTTCCGAGAGTCTGTTCAGCTGGCAGTCTGTTCTCTCTCTCCGTGCTGTCTCGTGTATCCCTCTGAGTGGAGTACTGACATGCATTCATACAAGAAAACAATTAGTCGGTTTTAATTTTTTTAAATCCTCAAGTACTTTGTTGCATCAATAATTGCTTGCTGCTCTGCTCTGAAGTTTGTTGAGAGTTTCCAGAAGGCATATCACGTTTCGACTATGGCCCCATCTTTAAGCATGATGACCTAACCAGCTCCTCCGCATTTTGCTTCTCCCTCCAATGATCCATCGGTGTATACGTGTGTCCATTCGGGTTGTTGGGTAGGAGTTGTAGACATAGTCAAGAGTTTTTGCATGCAGCACTAGGTAACATTCTTCAGCCTTTCTGTATATGCCTGGAATTGTTGTTGTGAATGTATAGTTAGGCTGCAGATCTATGCTGTATGCCTGGATCATTTAGCACGTTGAAGAGTCTTTAAAAAGGTTGTCACTGTTTTAGGTGCAAAACAATTATAATAGATGGTTTGTCTTTTCAGTCGGATTCTAGTTAAGTTGTTTGCTATTCTATGCATGGGGTTATTGTTCAAGCGTTACAATTTTTTTTGGGGGGGAGGAGGGAGGCGGTGGCAGCCTCAGGTACAGATGGGAAGCCTCAAATGAAAAACAAAAGACAGCAGTCGAAAAAGAGAGAGAGAGAGAGAGAGAGAGAGGGGGGGGGGAGGGAGAGAGAGAAAGAAAGAGAGAGAGAGAGAGAGAGAGAGAGAGAGAGAGAGAGAGAGAGAGAGAGAGAGAGAGATAGAGAGAGATAATATTGATAAACTGTTTGTGCCTTTCCTTATGTAGTGTAGCAGATTGAAATCGCAACAATTGCTTTTTTTAAAATAGTATAACCAATCTGATTCATCCTTCTCATTAACGAATGTGTTATTGACCAATAGAATTTAACTGAAGGCCCGTGGATTGAATGTGGCCCGCGGAGGCATGGGGGTCTGCGACATTGCCAGTTGTACTGTATTAAAGACATTTCTATGCTGGGGCTTGGGCCTTTGGCCCCTCGCGATCTGCATTTTCACAATGTTGGCACTTGCATAAACTTTGTTCAATAGCTGTGTTATTATTTTTTTTTTTTTTTTAGCTTTGGTTGATATTTCTGATACTTCGACACTAAGAAAAGGACCGCTTGAGTGGAAACTTCTACAAGCATCAATTACTCACGTCAAGTAATTTTAAATAAGAAACTTTCCACACCGAAGATTTGACAGAATTTAAATAGGTAGCATCTTCATCAGTACCGACTGTTCAGTTGTTCAAACAGTAAAACAGACAGGGTGGGATCTGTAGCAGTGTAAGAGAATCAAGACTCTTTGTAGTTTACATAACTGACATTATTATTTGTTTGTTTTAGTACCCAGAATCTGCGAAACATGTGGCTTTTCTGCCTACCCCCGGGAATGAACCAGGACCACAAAGAGTTCGTCACCTGGTCAACGCGCAATCCGGTTTAGCCAACTACGCTAGAGAGCCGTGCAACTGACGTTATTAAATTTGATCATCATAGTTCTTGGGAGTCGCCGTGGTATAGCGGCTAGACGCTCGCGTGCGGATCGAAAAGGTCGTGGGTTCGCTCGCTGGCGGAGCCGAACTTTTTTCAAAATGACATTAACTCCCGTCGACCTAGCCTTAAATGTGTACCGGGTGCAGTACAGGGAAGTAAATGCGGCCGATGTGATGCTGACCACACACCCATCTTGTGCAGATTGGTCCATAGCAATATAAGTCTAGCCCTATATGCCCTATACGCCTAAAGGTGTGAAAAATGGACCTTAACTTTACTTATCATAGTCCATTCCAGAAGTCGTGTTCAACTTAACAAATCTATGACCCAGTAACTGTTCTGTGTAAGTTTGTAACTGTTCTGTGTAGGTTTGTAACTGTTCTGTGTAAGTTTGTAACTGTTCTGTGTAAGTTTGTAACTGTTCTGTGTAAGTTTGTAACTGTTCTGTGTAAGTTTGTAACTGTTCTGTGTAAGTTTGTAACTGTTCTGTGTAAGTTTGTAACTGTTCTGTGTAAGTTTGTAACTGTTCAGTGTAAGTTTTTGAAAACTGGGCATGCAAGCCATTCAATTATCATGTTCGTGTAAGCATTTGTTTTTCAAATCTAGTTTTCATTTTGCCTTTTTTTCCGTTTATAAAAAAAAAAAAAAAAAAAAAAAAAAAAAAACAATGGGCAGAGTTACAGTTAAATTAGTAACGGAAACTTTTCAAAACATCAGATTACATAGATTTCATAGACGTTTTACTCCCGCGTAGCCATCTCCACCATAAGCATTCAGTGAAATACATGAATATAATTTTTCGTAATGGATAGGCTATCAAAAAAATCACAATCGCTGCATAAGAGAATTCGTTTCCAAATAATCTTCACATCTGTGTCCTTTATTGCATTTTCTGCTTTTATTTTTATTATTATTGCACACATTATTAGTCATGGAAACAAATATTACTTTCCCACTACCTACATCCCGGGACCTATCTGAGGCTGGGTGGACCTGCGACATCCCATAACATGATAAAAATCCTCGCAGCCAGCAGTGGGTTTTTGTCGCGGTACGTTGGAATTACGAGTCGGGCTCGCAACTCCTAAGCCACGGACGCCGCGCATAGATGTATAGCACAGTTATAGTGGGACACAACAAAGCGGTTACGAAACCTGTAGTTCAGTGTGTGTGGGTGGATCTGGCTGAGTTGATGTATGTATGTAAGCTGTGTGGGTGGGTGCAGACTGAGTTGATGTAATCGTTTTACCCAACCAGTACATCACACAAGCAATAACACCCGATGACACAAAGTACCACCATGCGGATGAGGATCACTCCGTTCAGCCCTTAGGCCATATTTCAAGCACAGCTATATTTTTAAAAAAAAGGGGGGGGGGGATAAGAGATTATTTGGAGTAGTTACTGAGTTGATTTCTTTTGAAGAATTAAGATTGCTCTTTAATGTGTCTTTTATCATTATCTTTGTCTTTTAATTATGTATTTGTTGATGGTTTGGTTCTCCTGTTGTTTTAAATCTTTGCTTACTTTTCTTCTATTTTGTAAGGGTTTTGGTCGTCATCATTTCTACACTTTTACACATTTTTTTCAAAATAAGTACAAGCAAAGTGTGCGTGAACTGAGTTTACGGAGGCACTTGTGAAATTTACAAGTACCCATTCTTACATCTGCTCTGTTTTATAAGTGAATTACTTTGCAAATGCTTATGTTTAAGTTTTGCACGAGGAGCGTCTGGCATATACGTTACAAAGCCGAGTTCTTATTTGTAAGAGGCAGGTTCAGATCCTTGGAAAAATGATAGCACTTTCTTTCTGTAGAATGGAAACAATAAAATATGTACTAGATCAGGACACCCTACTTACTCCCCGTCACCCCAGCACACACAAACTCATTTCCCATATATACTACCCTAAACATTTGCACAATAAGAACAGTAATAGCAGCTCTAATGTCTTAGCATAATGTAGATATCAAAAGTAATAAGTAAAAGTGAAGGACCATTTTCCACGCCTTTAGACGTATGGGGCATATAGGGCTAGATCTATATTTTATAGACCAGTCGGCACAAAAGGGTGATGTGGTCAGCATCACGCCGGGCGCCTTTACTTCCCAGAACTGCACCTGGTACCGACTCAAAGTTGGGTCGATCTGGGAGCCAAGGTCATTGTCGAAAAAAGTCCGGCTCCCCCAGGAAGCGAACCCACGACCTTCCGATCCGCGGAGAGCGTCTAGCCGCTCCGCCATTGCGACTTCCATTACAAATTTATAATAAAATTAAATTAAAAAAGTAAAAAATAAAAGAAATTAAAAAAAAAATAAAAAAAATCATAAGCAGCTATTAGGAATAATCATGCAAGAAAGTATAACAGAATGAAACAAATCAAACGTAGCAAGATCTAGCCCTGTATAGCAGAGTTAGATAAACTAGTTTAAAAATGAGGCAAATGAAGAACAACCAGAAAAAGAGAATAATCAGATAAATTAGAGGTCACCACAACTGATACAAGACGATTACCCTATTATGGTTAGACCAGAACAAGTCATTATTCTACGCCTCAGAACAGGGCATGGTGGACTTCGCAGCCATATGTACAGAATATTTAAGATTTGCCTATCAGCCATGTGTTAACTAGTACTTGAGACAACAGATCATTTCTTTAAACACTGTCCCAAATACAACATATCAATGCAACAATTCTGGTCAAGAGAAACACTGGCTAAAGCCACACTTTACGGGTCGCTTCGTGAAGACAGTAATGTTCATAATAGAGACAACATTGCAGATATAGATAATCTAATTTAGGAGAACAAAAGAAGAAGAAGAAAACGAAGCAAGCTCTTGACTCCTAAGACGATAGTGTCGTGGATAATTTCAGAAGTTCAGGAGACAACTCTAAAGAAGTACTCTCGAAACGTGAATACGCCATGAAGCTCGGATATGTCCTGTAGCCGGTTTACGCCTGGGCTGGTGAAATATCTTGTGTAATAATTATACGTGTATATAGCCAACCTATCGTGTTGCTAATTCCGTCAGCGATAAATTGCATTTCTGGTGGCTACTGTTGGCTTTGGCGCCTCTAGCAACTGCCATATGCATTTACTGCGTGCGCATATTTCTGGCTTGTGCCAGGACTAATTGCTTGTTCTCCAATTTTTCAAATGGGACAGTGAAAGACAATTCGTTTGATTTTCACTGGCACAGAAACGGAGCAAGTATGGTGTGACCCGTTTGAGGTGAAGTTAAAACCTTGACTAAAACTAAGACTAAACTCGGAAAAGATTATATAAAGTGTAGATGTGCTTGTGCTGACCAGTAGGTTGGCAGATTTTTCTTGCCAGCTGGTAAACCGGGATGAAAAGAGAAGCAATCGATACACTAGGTATTGACTGTGATGAATGTCGTCGAGAAGTTAAACTTGTCTCCCTGCGAGACCATAAAGATTTACTTTGTTGATAGTGGGCATCTGGAACTCAGAGAAGGCACACAGCCATGCTCAGAATTAGCGTGCTGGTTGTCTGTTGGCATGGATGGTAGCAAGTCATCGCTGTTAAATAGCTATTTGACTTGCACTGGAAACAGCAGGGTGAACATAGAAAAAGCGAAAGTCTGGAGGGAGTCGATAAAAGAGTTGGCAGGAGAACCAGCGACGGGCCGGCAAACGACGAGAGAAGGAGAGAACAAGTAAGAGAAAAATCGAGACAAGAGAGCGAGAAGGGACAGAGCGAGACAGAAACAAAGTTTAAAACAAGAAAGAAAGAGAGAGAGAGAGAGAGAGAGAGAGAGAGAGAGAGAGAGAGAGAGAGAGAGAGAGAGAGAGAGAGAGAGATAGAGAGAGAGAGGGAGGGAGAGATAGAGATGGGGGTAGTTTATATATATTATGCGTAAAGAGAGATATTGTGAGCGTGAAGAAGGAACGTAAGTGAGCGCACAAGAGAACATAGGATAAGAAAGGGCGAAAGAGCATGAGATGGCTGTCAATGACCACTTAAGAAGTGGTGTCCCAGGTGATATCACGTCCTGTGTATAGTTTCCAGAACAAACTCTGTCGCGTATCGTTAGAACAAAGTAACTTAGAGTTGTATACGTTTTCTAATCTGCATCAATTAGGATTTGAATCAGCGATTACAAGACCTTTAAATGAGCTAGCTACTGAGCCTGTGCAACTCATAAAAAAAAAAAACAGTA
>CAJHNH020008552.1:0-2500 GCA_905116865.2 Candidula unifasciata | reverse complement strand
ACACTCGTAGAACTCACCTAAAGTTTCATGACGAATGAAAGATAGAATGGTCCGCATGGCTTGTGATGGACGAACGAATACACACACACACGCCCACGGATCCCCCCCCCCCACACACACACGCACACGCCCGCCCACCCACACACAGGCACACACACAATGTCACATGTAATAATTTTTTTAAGATTCAAATATGTAAAGCTTGTAAAACATTTAGTTACATTCACAGACTTCTTACCTGAACTTTATCTTAACACAATAGGTACGTTCACATATGGTAAGTTGATTTAGACACACACAGAATAGGTTATCACCGAAGGTTTCTTAATTGGCACATATTACTAATGATGCATCTTTACTTGCAGGTCAGTACTTGTACATAGAATCGTCTAGGCCTCGTGTCATGGGAAACAGAGCTCGTCTGAGAACTCCAGTCCTTAGGGTAAATAAAATATCTAACCTTTTCCGTGAATTTATTAATTTCCACAAACCATCTGTATAGACACTGACTCTCTTACAGGAAGCAGCTCACAACTGACTAGAGATCAATCGAGATAAGACAGAATACATGGCAATAACAACACATGGAAATTATACAAGTTATAAACAATTACAGAGGCATCTCCCTTCTAAGCCAGGTAGGAAAAATGTTTGCCAAAATTCTGGAACAACGAATTAGATCCCTTGTAGAACCGATCCTGAGCCCATCACAGGTCGGATTTAGGAAAGGAAGAGGGTGTACTGACGCTATTTTTGCTTTAAGACAAGTTAGCGAAAAGACAATATAACACAGACATCAAATAAACATCGCTTTCATAGATCAAGAAAAAGCTTTCGATAGAGTAAACATAAATTTATTATGGAAAGTTCTTGAAAATTACGG
Source organism: Candidula unifasciata (assembly GCA_905116865.2). Taxonomy (NCBI): domain Eukaryota; kingdom Metazoa; phylum Mollusca; class Gastropoda; order Stylommatophora; family Geomitridae; genus Candidula; species Candidula unifasciata. Next base: position 1,617 of record CAJHNH020008552.1, on the reverse strand, counting down.
TATAAATGGAACAATTTTAGATTGTGTTAGGGCTATTTATAGACAAAGTGAAAGCGCCATTAGAACAAGAGCTGGCATCACAGACTGGTTCCCAGTAACATCAGGAGTAAGACAAGGTTGTGTATTATCACCTTTACTTTTCATAATTTTTATGGACAATATTAATAAAATAGACATAACACCAACAGATGTCGATAAACAGGAGGACTTCAAAGAGCTGCTCTTTGCCGACGATCAATGCATATTTCACAATGATAGTAAACAGCTGCAAGACCACATAAAACCTACTACACGACAGTTGCCTCAAGCATCATATGAAGATCAATACTGAAAAGACAGAAGTCATGAGCATAAGTAGAGAGCAACAGACCATCGACATAAAGATTCTAGATCACAGCCTAAAACAAGTGCAAGAATTTAAATACTTGGGAAGTATCTTTACATCCAATGGTAAAATAGACAGAGAGATCGAAGAAAGAATCCAACAAGCCAACAATGTCGCATACCAGCTTGCCCCAATTTTAAAACACCCTGCTGTCCCAGCTGAGATAAAAAGACAAATTATAAATACAATCTTTATACCGACATTAGGTTATCAATGTCAGACTTGGACATTAACAAAAGAACACGAGAGAAGACTAACCACCTGTGAAATGAGATGTTTGAGAATGGCTGCGAATAAAACCAGAAGAGATCGAGTGAGAAACGATGTGATTACAAGAACTATTGGAACCATACCCATCGTTAAATTTATTGAGAAGCAAAGAATGAAATGGTTTGGTCACCTAATGAGAATGGAACCAACGATGCCAGCATCAAGAGCATACAACATGAAAATCGAAACACAAAGAGGCAGGGGAAAACAAAGTCTTACGATGAATCTCTGGAGCCATCAAACTAGGCAAACAGAGAAGACCATGGATATATATACTCATGTAAGACCTATAAACACTTGGTGTCACCAGCTGGGAGAAAAAAAGGCCAATCAAAGAGAGAGAGGGAGGTGGGTGATATCTGCAGCAATAAACCTCAAGGGCTCGGAATGCTAAAGAAAAAAGAGGTACACGTAACGTTTATCTCCCCACGCCCCGCCCATATACACACTAGCTCACTTCTGATTTGTAGTTCCTGAACCTGTCAACTTAGCACAAGGTTACGGGGGTGTTCCTGATTGCCGTTGATATCGCGTGTTGTATATTTCAGCACGCCACCGCTTTTATGCTCTAAAAACATGGAGAAACTGGCCCTAACACAACCTTCATAGAGAGTTGAGCAATATATGTCACAGCCATGCTCTTTCTCGAAATGAAAACGTAAATGCAAAACAACACAGAAAGCAAACTATAGAACGGAACACTCTTGTAACCTTCAGGAAAGTCGACCATCCCAACAAACTTGTGAATGAAAAGTTATCTGCTTTGTTTGGGAACTTTTATGTGAACCTAACCGAAAAGAATATGTGTAGACGCATCCGGCATTCACAAGGAATCTCCCGCAGCTGTCAGCCTGCTGCTTTACTGTCCACACTAACCCATGTCATTTTAAATCCCCCAGTTTCCCTTGTCCTTGTCCAGGTTTCCCATGTCATTTAGGGGGCTGCGTGGTCTCGATGCATGG
>CAJHNH020008551.1:116693-134193 GCA_905116865.2 Candidula unifasciata | reverse complement strand
GGCTGTAAACTCCGGAGAAATGCTTTTCATGCAGCTGCGTTCTGACTTAATCGAAAACACCCCGAATTAGCTAGCTTTAACGACACGTTTATTAGGAAGCATTGGGTCTATACTACCCAACTCAACCATGGAACTCACAAAGAGAATCAATTTCAAATATTTTTTTTTTTCGCCTTTTATCCTCCCAATGGAGTATAGGCCCTCAACCAACTCACGCAAGGTCGTTCTTTCATTCGCTATCGCGTGCAGCTGACTCTAAGTCCATCCCATCTTTTCAACTTCACACTCCAGCTCCTGTCTATCTGTTTTTTTTTCTTTCTTCCGATTTGAACACCCTTTTAGAATTCAGTGCAAAGGCATTATAATTATTTTGTTTTCAGTTCTCCTCATCGTGTGACTTGCCAGTCCACACAATAATTACAATTATACATATTATTATTGCGTTCTTGAACCAGGCCTATTCAGAAGAAGAAATAAAGACAAAAGTGTGAGGGTAGGTTTATATATATATATATATATATATATATATATATATATATATATATATATATATATATATATATATATATATATATATATATATATATATATATATATATATTGTAGTGAATCTCATTTTCTCCCAGTTAATTTATGCCCGACAGATGACGTCAGTAATAAATGTGAGTGGAATATTTTGACTCTAACTGGGACGGCACGGGGATTGTTGAGTCTGAACTTCACGGGAGTTATAGAAAAAGGCTGATAGTCAAACTTTGTGTGAAGTATAATTATTCACGTGAAGAGAAATGTTGACTGGCGAACTTTATGCGAAGTACGAAGAAATACGTGCCACGCACCACTTCCGGCCAAATGGACTTCGTGAAACTGAAGAGACACGGAGTATTCAGGAAAAACGAAGCAGGGATTAGAAGGCTATATAATAGCGTAGAAAGGGCTGAGAGTCAGTCTCGTTTGGGCTCAGGAACAGAGTGCATGGACAACGATGGAAGATGTGTGGATTCAATATGTGTTGAGTGGATTAGTTCCAGTCCAACTTGGCAAAAAAGCTGGCAGGCAAGATGTCTGCGGGCCGAGTTAGTTTTTCTGTCAGGACAGCTGTTGTGATTTCGTTCATTATGATAGTGTAGGATGATTGTGATTTCGGACAAAAGGTAATGATGGATACTTTTGATATTTGAGTTATAATGTGTGCCTGGACAGTAGTCTATTTCATGTGCCGACTGTGTAAGCCGCGAGTAGGAGATGAAGGTGCTGAACAGTATCGTGTTGTTTTTCCAGTCGTCCATTTTCTACTCGTCGTGTGATGTCGGTATGTGAGATGGCCAGCATGCGATGATGCGAGCCAGATAGAAGATAAAAGAGAGTCATCGCATATATATATATATATATTTTTTATCGTTGCTGAACATCGGATATTCGAACTCTCATTATCCAAAAGAAAGGGGGAAAAGAAAGAAAAGGCTACCCATTTACTACAAACAACAAACACAACAACACCTATCGCAATAAATAATTACAGAAGAAATTTCCGAGATTGTTGCCAGGTTTTCAAGCCTAGTGCAGTCTCTGATTTGATGGATTCGCCCTGATCTGGCACGCAAGACACGTGGGAAGGTATGTCGCTGGGTCAACAATGGCTAGATGATGTCTGCGCAGTAGGGTTGTCAAGAGAATCAGTTGTGTAGCAGGGGCCCGGAAATGAGAACTCAGCCTCCCCTAAAGCCCGTCGTTTAAAGAAAAAGAAAAAATTATTTAGCATAGGTTAAGCCCCTTTTTCGTTTTCTTTCGCTTAGAAAAGCAGTCCTTAACCTGTGGGTCACGAACCTCTTAGTGGGTCGGACGACCCTTTCATAAGCATCGCCAAAGACCTTCAGAAAACACGTATTCCCTGAAGCCACAACATGAAAAACTGTATTAAAGGGTCGCTGCGTTAGGAAGATTGGACAACACTGGTTTAGAAACGTTGCAGTGGAGCTAAATACACCTGCCGCCCCTTTCTCTCCCCTCCCCATCCGTCACTCCCCCCCCCCCTTTTCCCCCTTTCCTCCAAACTAAGTAAAGAATCTCTCTGCTTAAGTTTTTTTTTTCCCCTGTGTGGATTCCGGGGCCACATTGTAGGCAAAACAAGAATAGACCCACTGCCTCCCCACAAAGCATGTCGTAGGAGTCGACTTATTTGGGGCATCCTACGAGGTCAGAGTAAATATAACTAAGAGGCAAGGAAACATAGCCGCTTACACTTACAAGAAACACAAGACCAGATCTGTAAAAAGAGTGTGCGCGTAACAGGTTCTATAACAAGATAAAAGTTCGGAGCTTACAGCCGGTAAATGTGAAGAAGAAGAAAAAGAAGAAGCAGAAGAAGAAGAAGAAGAAGAAGAAGAAGAAGAAGAAGAAGAAGAAGAAGAAGAAGAAGAAGAAGAAGAAGAAGAAGAAGAAGAAGAAGAAGAAGAAGAAGAAGAAGAAGAAGAAGAAGAAGAAGAAGAAGAAGAAGAAGAAGAAGAGGAAGAAGAAGAGGAAGAAGAAGAGGAAGAAGAAGAGGAAGAAGAAGAAGAAGAAGAAGAAGAATGTGTTTCTACAGTTTAAGATCAGGTTATTTCAAATTAATAATTGTTATTATTATGATTATTATTGTATATTTAAACGAAGCTTGGCACTCAGGATCTAGAAAATGTATAAGTGTACTGAGCCTCTCCCTCTCCCCCACGCTCCCATTATTTCTGTCTTTTGTCGCCCCTGCATGTAGTAGCGTTAGCGGCGGCGGTTCAAACGCGAGCAAGGAATTTATTAATGCCTTCTTAGCCCACGCGAGATGGGGAAGTTGAGGAATGTCGTTAGATTTGTTTTCATCATTGTGTTTACCTGTAAACAATGGGCGTCGTTCTGCGTTTTAGAGAAACTTTTTCAAACCAGACGAGAAGTAGAACCAGTCAGTTTCACAGTATCCTAAACACAAACGACAAGTGAATGTTGCGGTTAGTGCGCCTTCATCATGGCATTACATTAAAATACAATATCACAAATACAAATAAGAATACACCAGATCATTTAACTGAAGTGTCTCGGAGAGGAATCACATAGCTGCTTGGCTGGTTGAAGCTCTGACACGTTTGTGACCACCGGAAGAAGTTTGTGAATGGGTTCCATAATTCTGGACGTGCTGAGGTTCTATTTATGCAGCATGGCTGTTTAGAAAAACACAGTTTTGGTGGCTTTCGGGTAGGAGTGCAAGAGTGGAAGAGATTTGTTCCTCACCACGTAATATCCTCATATGCAGCAGGAAGTGCCCTAATGCACGGCAGCTAAAGCTAACCTCTGTTGTCGAGATGGCACACATGCGCGCGCAAGCGCAGAGACACGCACACGCAAACACACACGCGCAGAGATACACACGCTGATGAACACAAATTACAGGAACTTAGAAAACCACTGTATTAGTTTAGCAAGATTACTAAAGAGAAAATATTGGGCATTTCGTGTGTGTGTGGGGGGGGGGGGTGCCAGTGGAGGTTGGCTACACTGGTTAGGTGCCGCCACCGTCTTTTGAAATAGTATGTAGTGAGGCCTACACTAATCTCTTCTACGGTTTGACTCTCGTACCGGTGCCGCACAGTAACAAAGACGTTCTATATCTCAAGACACGTATGGATTTAACCTTTCGCATGCAAAATTCAAAAGGGTATAAACCAGGATAAAATCTCTCTCACTCCCTGTTGAGTTTCTCCCAACTATCTGTACTGCCACATTTTACAGTATTGTAAGTTTTCAGGAGTTTTTTCCCGCCTCCCTAAAAAAGGGTCGCGACCCCTTAAAAAGGTCGTTTGACTCCCCAAAAAAAGGTCGCGACCCCTTAAAAATGTCGTATGACACCCCAAAAAAAGGGTCGCGACCTCTGTGAAAGGATCATTTGACCCCCCAAAAAGGGTCGCGATCCCTTAAAAAGGTCGTTTGACCCACCCCCTCCCCAAAAAAAAGGGTCGCGACCTCTGTGAAAGGATCGTTCGACCCACACAAAAAGGGTCGCGACCTCTGTGAAAGGATCGTTCGACCCACACAAAAAGGGCCGCGACCCATAAGTTGAAAACTGCTGGTCTAGAAAGACAGAAAGGAGCAACAACTGGTGATGGCGGAGCCAGTAGAAGCTCTATACTCAAAATTAACGCCCTTGTTTTACCTGAAGTAACATTAAACAGCCAATCAGTTCAGGCTGTAACTTGGGCACAATCCAAATCCCTATGTCTCGCTAATAGATGCATTTTTGCTTGTGCCGACAAAGAGTACAAACTGCACACAATAGATGTTAGTAATCACGGGCTTCCATTATCGTGTAATGAAATGATAAAAACCATCCTGCTAACAAGAAAATATCTCAGTTTTTATTTTGTTGCATTTCTACTTTTAAGTGCTAGGGGAAAGAAACTGTTGCACTTATCATTATTAATAGATTGAACATCTCTTAGAAGTTTGTCAAAATAGATTAGAAGAAATAAACAGTAGTCTTTTGCTTCACTTTAGTTCTCATCTGAATTCGGCGAACGTAAAGAGCAGTGTTGCCACTTTTCTTTGACAAAAAATATCCAATACGGAGTCTAAAAGTATCTGAAAACATATAAATTTGCGAGGAAAACATCTAGAAAAAAACATCAAAATAGAAAGAGTCACAAATTACCTATCTATTGATATGACTTACCCTATAGAATTATGTCCTCATCTTTACTGAAGTCTGCATTAAAAAATCCACAGGATAAACTTAGCTTGGATGATGAAGTTGTAGCTTCAGATTCAAAATGACTCCGGTATGCTTTAGCTGTTCCAATTTCTTTTAATACACAATCAGGAAGCTGATAAGTGGAACAGCATTTTCTACTCTTATCAGGCCGAAATCTATTGTCAAGAAAGCATTTAAGAGGTCAAATTTCGTCCTGTTTCTTAGGTTAGATTTAATATAATTTACTCCAGATGAAAAAAAAATCCAGAAAAACCATCTACCACAACGTCTAACAGAGTGGTTCTCAACCTTCCAAATCCCCGACGTTTTAAAATAGTTCCTCATGTTGTGGTGACCCGACCGTAGAATTGTTTTCGCTGTCACTTCACAACTTCAATGAAAATGTATTTGTTTTCCCACCCCTGTGAAAAGCTAGTTCGACCCACAAAAGGGTTGTCATCCATAGGTTGAGAAACGCTGATCTCACAGGAAGCAGGTTATGAGCATGAACAGTTAAAATATGGTACTGCATTTTCAGTGTAAAATACAGTGAGTTGGGTTTATTCACGACGTAGTCGAGCTAATAATATTAATAGCTCGAGTCGGATATAGTTAATTCGAGAAACGACACCACAGCACTCGGGGAATTCCCCTAAGCGCTCCGCACCCATCTTCAGCAGCCAGCGCAGAGTTTGGTCCGAAGTATGCCACTCTGCACGAAGCATACCTGTTCTAGCCTTCCTCGGCATGCTTTCTCACATAACTAGAAAGCTTAACGGGGGTTGAGTGGAGGGGGTGAAAAAAAGTGCGAACAAAAACAATTTAACATTTTGACCAGTCTTCATCAGTGAGTACTAAATACTACACAAATTAAAAAAAAAAAAACATACTTCAACGGACAAGACGAAAGAAGCTAAGTAAAAAAAAATAGAGGCCAAAATGAAACCTAGAAATATGCAGTGTAAAGGGGGGGGGGGTGGGTGTGAAAATGGCTATGGGAGTATTTAAACTTATAAATGTCTCTACGAACAGAACACTGCAGGCTCAACTACCACACACATAAAATAAAGATTGTAAAGTTCTCACAAACAAGACCACAAACACATGAGCACTCTCTGCAGACCTGCTCATTCTACCTACAACTTCGAAAAGACACCTGGCTTCAAAAGCAAAGTGTGAAGAGCAAGCTACGGGAAACCATGAAGGACCTGCTACTGATATGCGAGTTCATAGAGGCAACCCACCTGATGGTCTGATCTGAGCATACGAAACCGATTGCAGACAAGAAAAGTAATGCCACTGTTAACAGCAGAGGTTGTGAATACATTTCATTTACTTCTTCAACTATTTTGAATCTATCCCATATAATTTGAATACATTTCTTCATTACTTCCTTTCGTGAGAGTTTCTGCATATAGTATTTTGACAATAAAGGGGAGCTAACCCATGTCCAACCCTCCTCCTTTCTTATCCGGGTTTGGGACCGGCAATGACTGAGAGCAAGCTGATTCTAAATGTAATAACATAGCAACTCAGTGTTACTCAGTACTCAGTTAGAGATGACACATGATGCGTCGCTCGGGCAGCAAAACGTTACAACTTTTATTTTAGTTTCTCTAATTCTGCGTTCAACTCTGAATTGACGGTTAGCAAATGTGTTTTGATTTATACAGAGGAGCTTTGATATCTACGTATGTCGGCAAAATATTTTCGATATCAGAAAATCTTTCATGTGGCCTTTTACGACATGCTTGTTAAAAATCAATGAGTCATCCCCCCCCCCCTTCCCCCCCCCCCACTCCCCCACAAACAAAAAATTGGATCCATGCAACCCAAACATATATATATATTTTTTTTTTTAGTTTCAGAGTGTGCAGAAAATTATCTTTACAAGTTGTATGTTTAATATATTGGATTTATTTTTGATGCTTTCAACATTTATCAGAAGACATGAATATAATATGGTTATTACGTTAACTTGTTAATTGATATCATCTTTGGCACCTTGAAGTGCCTCAGAATTACCCCATATTTCTCAAGCTGCATCAGTGTGTTTTCAATAGTTGCAAAATGTGTACGTCTTTATTAACTCTTTCATCATCAATCAGTATGTGCTCACAGATCGCCTGAGAATCTCTGTCTGCCGCAGGTTCTCCAACAGTACGTGCTTTGATAATGACTCTTCAATGTCTTGTATCAACGTAAGTGGAGGCCCTTCTCTCGCTCATATTCCGGACAATGAACCCTCCCACCACGTCGCTCATATTCCGGACAATGATCCCTCCTGCCCTGTCGCTCGTATTCCGGACAATGAACCCTCCCACCCTCACGCTCATATTCCAGACAATGAATTCTTCCGTTCTCTCCCTCATATTCCAGATAATGAACCCTCCCACCACGACGCTCATATTCCGGACAATGAACCCTCCCACCCTCTCCCTCATATTCCAGATAATGAACCCTCCCGCCCTCTCCCTCATATTCCAGATAATGAACCCTCCCACCCTCTCGCTTATATTCCGAAAAAGAAACCCTCCTGCTCCATCGCTCATATTCCGGACAATAAAGCCTCCACCCTTCACACAAATAACCCCCCCCCCCTCCTCCTCCTCCTCCCCCAGGCCTCCATGACTTTTAACAATGCAAAGATACCCCAGCTTTCATGACTGGATGCTGTTGATGAGCCAATTCTCCTCGGTGCTAAGATTTCTTAAACATTTGGATTCGCAAATACTTGGCACATAAACATGTATTACTGTAGTTCGCAAATACTTGGCACACAAACATGTATTACTGTAGTTCGCAAATACTTGGCACACAAACTTGTATTACTGTAGTTCGCAAATACTTGGCACATAAACATGTATCACTGTAGTTTGCAAATATTTAGCACATTAACATATGTTACTTAAGTTCACAAATATTTAGCACACAAACATGTACTACTGCAGATAGAAAATTCCTAGCACATAAACATATGTTACTGTAGGTAACAAGCACTTCTAATCTTTGAAACACCAGAGCATGCGAGCCGAACGTCTATAAGGTACACATAATTTCTTCTTTTTTACGTTCACCAGCTGTAAACTCTGGCGGCAAGTTCTGGTTCTTCGTCCACTTTTGGACTGTATTCATGTTCCAGAACCTGAGTGTTGCGTGCGGATTCATCCCTTTACAGATCTGACTCATCTGTATGCCTAATGTTGGTTCCTTGCCTCTCAGGCAGATGCACACCGACTTGGAAAGAAACTCCCAATTAGTCGATTCTTACGACATGCTCTTGGATAGGCAGTGGCTCTATTAACCCCCCCCCCCCCACCCCCCCCCCGGCCCTTAAACTATAAAAGAGCCCCAGAACCCACACGGAGGAACGCATAATTTGAAGCATATCTAATTCTTCACGGAGTCATCATCGACAATAATAGATAACCTGCTGACGCAATGTTTCTAGCCAGTATAAAATGAGCAGGTGTTGCAGGATCTGGTAAAGCGTACAAAAACAGGTGGGGTGCAAAGTGTGCACTAGTCTTTACTATTTGAAAAACGATGCTTCCGATAATTAGCCGTGGAAAGGATAGGATGATAACTGACAACACCCATTCGCCAAACAATCAACAAATCAATCATTAAATCAGCCAGCCAAACCAATCAACACAGCAACCGACTAGCTGATCAGCCAAACAGCTAAACAATCAACTAACAAGCCAATCAACCTGTCAATTTAACAGCGAACCAACTGATTAACGAACCAGCCAATAATTCCTTAATCAACCAACCAACTAATCAACAAGCCAATCAGCCAACTAACTAACAAACTATCTAAAAAAAATACAACTCATAGACGAGTCAACTAACCAGCCAACGAATCAGTCAGCCAGTGGATCAGCCAACCAACCAGGAAACCAATTAGTCAACAAACCAGGTAACTAACAATCAAACCAGCTAATAACTCATGAACGAGCCAACCAGCTAACCAGTCAACCAGCCAATAAGCAAACCGATAAAAAAATAGCCAACAGACCAACCAATCAATCAGCCACCCAACCAAACAATCAGTTAACAAATCAACCAACCAAATAGCCAATCAGCAAATCAACCAACCAAATAGCCAATCAGAAAATCAACCAACCAAATAGCCTATCAGCAAATCAGCCAATCAAATAGCCACTTTTCTAGCCAATAACTACAACAAACATCAATCAATCAATCAGGTGCCGTCTCCACAATGAAGGTTGGCTGCAATGGATCTCCAACAAGCCCTGTCTCTTGCCCTTGATGTACACTCACTCATACTGCTGTTCGTCCATCTCTTGATGTTATCCTCCCACTTGTAACGCTGTCTGCCTCTTGCTCGACTACCTTGAACCTTTCCCTCTAGGATGATCTTTACAATACTGTTATGTCTTTTAATGTGGCCAAAATATTTCACTTGTTTCTTTTTTATTTCACCTAGCTTTTGATAGCTTTTGTTTCCATGAAATACGACCTAATCTTCTGTATATCAACATCTCAAAAGAATTGATACGATTTCCAGTTGTTTGTTCATTGCCCATGTCTCTGTGCCACACAGTAAGGTTGAGAATACATAACATTTGACAATTCTCATTTTTAATGTATTGCTTATTTCTCTTGATGTCAGTAACTTTTGCATGTTGTTGAAAATGTTTTTGGCCATCCCTATTCTTTTTTTTTTTTTTTTTTTACTTCTGTTTCACTGCTGCCGTCACATGTTATTACTTGTTTTTAACTTGTTCCAATGTCACCCCGTTCACTGTGATATTCATTGTTAGCTGATTATTTTCTTTGCTAAATATCATGGTTTTTGTCTTTTTCAAATTAATATCTAATCCAAATTCTGCACTTCTTTTTTTTACTTGCTCCACTAGGTCTTGCAACTCCTGCTCACTCTCTGCCAGCAACACTGTGTCGTCGGCATATCTCAGATTGCTTATTATTCTGCCATTGATGTGCAGTCCTGATAATTCTACAATTTCTTTTTAAATGGTTTCTGTACATAGGTTGAAAAGGCTAGGCGACAGCACACATCCTTGTCTTACTCCTCTCTCGATCTCTATCTGGGGTGAGCAGATGTCAGATCTTACTGTTGCTTCTTGCTCCCAGTATAAGTTTCTAATAAGTCTGATATCCTTTCCATCTAGTACTATGTTTTGAAGAGCTGCAATTAGTTGTTCATGTTGCATTCTGTCGAAAGCTTTTTTGTAATCTATAAAACATGCATAAATATTTTTCTGGACTTCTATATATTTTTCAGTCAGCATCTTTAGACAAATTATGGCCTCTCCAGTACCACTGTTTTTACGGAATCCAAATTGCTCTTCAGAAACTGCTTTCTCTTTCTCTTTCAACAAACATACTAAGCGCCTAAACTTGCCTCATTCAGACGCCGGCATCTCTCTCGCACATCTGGTTACTGGAATTGTGCAGGCAGCTCTGCACAGCTACATTTGTGCATGGATGTAAACATCCTGTTGCTGGAGTTACAACAGTTGTTACCATTGTCAAACGGGACAGTTGTCTGGTTGAGAATGTCTTATCACTGAGTTGTTGTAAATGCGTTTTCCTCGTATGAAATGATACTTGGCTATCATGACTGTGTGTGTCTATCTCTGTCCTCTCTGTTTTGTCAGTCTGCTCTGTGTTTTGTCTCTTCTGTCTTCTTATGCCCGTTATCCCCCAATGAGCATAAGCACTAAACCAACTCACGCCAGGTTGTTCTATCCTTTGTTAATTCAAGAAGTTCCCCCCCCCCCCTCAATCTTTTAGTTCCATTTTGTTATGCATTTGTTGGTTTATCTTTATTTCTATGCCCCTGTGGGTTCCAGTTTAAAACCCTTCTAGTTGTATTGTTTTCCTGTAGTCTCGGTGTGTGTCCTGATTTGACTGATTTGATTTTATTTGATTCAAGAACCGACATCACAGCACTTGGAGCATTCCCATAAGCGCTCCGTCCCCATCTTCAGCAGCCAGCGAAGAGTTCCGATACTAATGGTGCCAGGAGCATTCTGATTAAACGTCCGTCTTGCCTTTCCTCTTAGCTTCGAGCATCTGCTCCTCCGAACTGTACAAGCTCTCCCACAAGGCACTAACCACGTCTGCCTTATCGTACATCAGTATTCCATCAAGCTGTGCAGAACCAGCCAGTCTGTCCGCCTGTTCATTTCCCAACACACCGAACAAATCCAGACAATACTCCTCACCCGTGTCCTCCGCAGCGAGGGATGCCACTCTGCGCGAAGAATGCCTGTCCTGATCTTCCTCCGCATTCTTTCTGGGTGATGTCTGTCCTATGTATCGCCAACGTCTCCTCCCCCCCCCCCGCCCCCCCCCAACCCTCCACCTTCTTCGTTCCCTTGAATTTGTTTAGACTTTTCCCAAAGCTCTACACAAGTGATAATAACATACCATTTCATTTCCTTTATTCTGCACAAGCACCAGTTAACGAATGTTTATTAGTTTTATTCGTTGTCCCTGTTTCCGCTTCATACAACAGTAATGATTTGACATTACAGCTAAATAATTTTGTGGCTTGGGCATTGCGAAAGCCTTAGCGTTCCGGGTTCTGGGTTCGATCCCAGCTGCTGGTCTTACGCCTTGCGTTGGTTTCGACAGTGGTATCAAGAAGCCGACCGTCCAAAAAGCAATGGTAAATCAACGGAGGCCAAAAAAAAAAAAATGCTAGGATTGGTTCTGCAACGTAATGTAAAGGATACGCAACTAACTATAGTACTAGCTTTGATTTCTTTTAACTTCCACACATTTTCTAGTGCTATAAAAACTTCTCATGGTTTTAGTATTTTTATTTTATTCACTGTCAATCTATATGTCAATCCATCCATCCATCCACCCACTCATCCATTCATCCGTTCGTCCGTCAGTCTATTTGTTTGTCTATCCATCTGTATATTTGCCTATGTATACATACGTACATAATAGACCAATTATTTTTCTAGCCAACTTCTTATTTCTTTGCTAGTCTCACTGTACGTCTGCCTGTTTATTCATCTATCTCTCCATTCCCCTTTCAATTCACCGCTCTATATTATACTCCTTGAACAATGATGGCCACTTTTGGTACAGGAAGTTTCTCGTATCTTTGAAGGCGATGAGAACGTGACTTGTCCTGGACACGAGAGAAAGCGACAACATGGCGCCAGACATCGTCTGCTGGTGAACACCATGTTGTTTTATCAAGGTCGAAAACTAAGTTGTCTTATAGAAGATGTTTGTACCGCTCGCTCAGTTATCACAATCTGTAACAGTTGTTCTTAACGCATTCAATGCCTTGCAACTCCCAATAGGCTACTGGTAACATTCATACATAAAAGATTCTTCCTCTTCATTTTCTCCTTCTTCTACATTCTCCTCCTCTTCCTAATTCTAATACAGCTTTTTCTTCGTATGCTCTTTCCTCCCATCTTTAAATCTAATTATCGAATGTAAATGACATAAGAAGATGAAGATGATAATGATGTTTGGTAAAATAATCAGCGCTAATCACCTTCCAGAATGGATAGTGGACCGGAAATGAACTTGAAGCAAATACATGCGGAAGTGGGACACGTTGACCTCTGTTGTAGATAGGTGGCAATGTATGACGCATTTGGTTTGAAACACACACACACACACACACACACACACACACATAGAAAGTGCGAGAGAAAGAGAGGAAGAAAACGAGAGAGAGAGAGAGAGAGAGAGAGAGAGAGAGAGAGAGAGCGAAAGAGAAAGAGAGAGAGAGAGACAGAGAAACGAAAGTAAACAAATAGGATTTGCTAGTTATGTCAAACATCTGCACTAGCTTTCGCTCACTTAGTAACTAAACACTGCGTTGTTTGATAATTAGTAGGAATTTTTTTCTCTATCAGTAGCCTGGTTTGCAGACAAGTGGAATGTATATAATAATAATAATAATAATAATAATAATAATAATAATAATAATAATAATAATAATAATAATAATAATAATAATAATAATAATAAGAAGAAGAAGAAGAAGAAGAAGAAGAAGAAGAAGAAGAAGAAGAAGAAGAAGAAGAAGAAGAAGAAGAAGAAGAAGAAGAAGAAGAAGAAGAAGAAGAAGAAGAAGAAGAAGAAGAAGAAGAAGAAGAAGAAAGAAGAAGAAGAAGAAGAAGAAGAAGAAGAAGAAGACGAAGAAGAAGAAGAAGAAAAAGAAGAAGAAGAAGAAGAAGAGAAGAAGAGAAGAAGAAGAAGAAAGAAGAAAGAAGAAGAAGAAGAAAGAAGAAGAAGAAGAAGAAGAAGAAGAAGAAGAAGAAGAAGAAGAAGAAGAAGAAGAAGAAGAAGAAGAAGAAGAAGAAGAAGAAGAAGAAGAAGAGAAGAAGAAGAAAGAAGAAGAAGAAGATGAAGAAGAAGAAGAAGAGAAGAAGAAGAAGAAGAAGAAGATGAAGAAGAAGAAGAAGAAGAAGAAGAAGAAGAAGAAGAAGAAGAAGAAGAAGAAGAAGAAGAAGAAGAAGAAGAAGAAGAAGAAGAAGAAGAAGAAGAAGAAGAAGAAGAAGAAGAAGAAGAAGAAGAAGAAGAAGAAGAAGAAGAAGAAGAAGAAGAAGAAGAAGTGAACAAGAACAACAAGAAGACACGAAAAAGTACCCCAAAAAAGAGATGAAGAAGGATGAGGAAAACGAGGAATGAAAATGAGTTTTAAAAAAAGCAAACAGAAAACACAATCAGTGATAGAGGAATGTTGAAATTGGGACAGGCAAAAGAACGGATGCACTGATCTAGAGACATGTGGACGGATGTACTGATGTAGAGACATGTGGACAGATGCACTGATGTAGAGACATGTGGACAGATGCACTGATGTAGAGACATGTGGACAGATGTACTGATTTAGAGACATGTGGACGGATGCACTGAGGTAGAGACGTGTGGACAGATGCACTGATGTAGAGACATGTGGACGGATGCACTGATGTAGAGATATGTGGACTGATGCACTGATTTAGAGACATGTGGACAGATGCACTGATGTATAGACATGTGGACGGATGCACTGATGTAGAGACATGTGTACTGATCCACTGATTTATAGACATGTGGACTGATGCACTGATTTAGAGACATGTGGACGGATGCACTGAGGTAGAGACATGTGGACGGATGCACTGATGTAGAGACGTGTGGACGGATGCACTGATTTAGAGACATGTGGACGGATGCATTGATGTAGAGACATGTGGACAGATACACTGATTTAGAGACATGTGGACGGATGCACTGATGTAGAGACATGTGGACGGATGCACTGATGTAGAGACATGTGGACAGTTGCACTGATTTAGAGACATGTGGACGGATGCATTGATGTAGAGACATGTGGACAGATGCACTGATGTAGAGACATGTGGACGGATGCATTGATGTAGAGACACGTGGACAGATGCACTGATGTAGAGACATGTGGACGGATGTATTGATATAGAGACATGTGGACGGATGCACTGATGAAGAGACATGTGGATGAATGCATTGATACAGAGACATGTGGACGGATGCACTGATGAATAGACATGTGGACGAATGTACAGATGTAGAGACATGTGGACGGATGCACTGACGAAGAGAAATATGGACGGATGTACAGATGTAGAGACATGTGGACGGATGCACTGAGGTAGAGACGTGTGGACAGATGCACTGATGTAGGGACATGTGGACGGATGTACAGATGTAGAGACATGTGGACGAATACACTGATGTAGAGAAATGTGGACAGATGTACAGATGTAGAGACATGTGGACGGATGTACAGATGTAGAGACATGTGGACGGATGCATTGATGTAGAGACATGTGGACGGATGCACAGATGTAGAGACATGTGGACGGATGCATTGATGTAAAGTTTTAAACAATAATAACCTTCAATTTTTAACGCCCCCCCCCCCCCCCCCCCCCCCCTCAAAAAAAATTTATTAGACATCTCATGAAAATACATCATAGCCTTAACATACTATAAACATTTAAGAGGGCATATAGTCTGTAGTGAGATAATATTCAAATAGTTTCCGATTGCATGTATAGGGGTTATTGATATTTTTTAATTCCGGTGGAAGCTGATTACACAGCTGAGCTACAGAGTACGCTAAGCTTGTTTTGTATAGGTCTATTCTAGGTTTAGAGATATGCAATATTTTAAGACGTTTGCTGTGTCTTTCATTGTATTTAAATAATGGCCAAAGGTAACACGGAGTATTTTTAGATATGATTTTATTAATAAGTTTAGCTTTATTGAATAGTAAGCTTTCCTAGAGCAGTAATAGCAGAGTTCTTTATATAGGTGTGAACAGTCACTTCCACGACTATTAGCTATTAAACGAACAGCCCTTCTGTGGAGTGCTTTTAGTCGTTTGATGACGGAATTTGCACATCCATCCCATATTGTGGAGCAGTAGTCTAAGTGGGTCTGAATATGAGAAGTATAGAATAATTTCTGAGTGTTTTCATCCAGAAAGTTTTTTTAATTTTTGCTAGTTGGTATACTTTTGTAGCAGTTTGCTTAACAAGTGTTTGCACATGGGAGATGAAGGTAAGATTTCCATCGATAATCAGGCCTAAAGTTTTGTGCTCAGTTACACTTTCTACTGGTGTATTACCTAGGTAGAGTTGAAGTGTTCTATGAGAGTTTAAAGTGCACAGTTTTTGTCTTGTTGTTATTAACATAGATTTTGTCTTACTTAAATTGATTTGCATGCGGTTTGCGTAGTTCCAACTGAGAGGCAAGGAACCAACAGTCTGCACACAAATATGTCTGATCTGTCAAATGGATGCACATGCAACACTCAGGTTCTGGAACAGGTCTGCAGTCCAGAAGTGGACAAACAACCCGAAATTTCCACCAGAGTTTACAGCTTGTGAACGCAAAGAAGAAGAAGAAGATCACATTTGACAAACAACGCAGTACTTACCATAAATACCCAACTAGAATGGCGAATTAAAATTCCTCTTCAGAACTCACACACAAAAAAAGGGAGGGGGGCAAAAATTACTCCGAACGAAGTAAAACTTGTTCAAAATAGGGCGAACTGTCAAATCAAAACGGTATCCAAAACACAAAACTAAGGATCTATTATCAAAACAAATGGTTAAAATTGCCCAGCCTCTTTCACAAAATATTGCCAGGACATAAATTTAACGAAACAAAGTTTGAAACATTACAATTCATTTATTTACACTTTTTTTGGCTCTTCAGTGAGCGCTGATCAGGGAAACTGAAGGCACGTAGAACAGTTAAATGTTGTTCCGTGTATGACCCAGATTCTAAATCTGTGGAGCGCGGTTAATGTTACATCAGGCAGACGACTGGGAGATGGTAAAATACACACAACACATTTTTCTCAAATTGCTGCCTGAAACTGCCAGTGGCTTAGCTTCCAGTTATCTGTGGCAAGATTTGTGGATGTGTGCTTTCTTTGATAAACGGATGATTCCGCCCTTTCGCGTGCCATGGTAAGGCTGGTACTGCTGAGTATACTCGTACTGGTACCAGCAGTTTCCCAGCACTTCCACATAGGTACAACCCGGGTGGTACTTGGCTAACAAAGGGACAGAAAGATAGATAGATTTACTAACTAACAGATCTGCAAACAGACAGACAGACGACAGTGCTTAGACAGACATACAGTGCTATAGACAGACAGACAGACAGAGCTATAGACCAACAGACAAAACTATAGACAGAGCTATAAACAGACAGACAGTTTTACAGACAAAGCTATAGACAGACAGACAAAGCTATAAAGAGACAGACAGTCGGACAGATAGACAGATCAATAGACATAGAGACAGAGCTATAGACAGACAGACAGTGTTACAGACAGAGCTATAGAGTAACAGACAAAAATATAGACAGACAGACAGAGTTAAAGACAGATAGACAGTGTTAAAGACAGAGCTATAGACAGACAGAGCTATAGACAGACAGACTGTGTTTCAGACAGACAGTGTTTACAGACAGACAGTGTTACTGACAGAGCTATAGACAGACAGAAGGACGGACAGGCAGACAGTGTTATACACAGACAAAGCTATAGGCAGACAGACAGTGTTATAGACAGACATAGCTATAGACAGACAGAAAGTGTTATAGACAGAAAGACAGTGCTATAGACAGACAGATAGTGTTATAGACAGACAGAGCTATAGACAGGCAGACAGGTAGAGCTATAGACAGACAGTGTTAAATACAAACAGACAGACAGAACTATACAGAGACAGACAGTATTATAGACATACATAGCTACAGACAGACAGACAGACAGACAGAGCTATAAGCAGAAAGACATATTTATAGAGTGACAGACAGAGCTATAAAAACACAGAAAAACGGACGAACATACAGTGCAATAGACAGGCAGACAGGTAGAGCTATAGACAGACAGACAATGTTATAGACAAACAGACAGAGCTTTAGACAGACAGACATTGTTATAGACAGAGAGCTATAGACCGACAGAAGGACGGACAAACAAACAATGTTACAGACAAACAGAGCTATATACAAACAGAGCTATAGACAGACAGACAGAGTAATAGACTGACAAACAGAGTTATAGAAAGACAGAGCAATAGACAGACATGCAGTGCTATAAACCGACAGATGGACGGACGAAAAGACAGTGCAATAGACAGGCAGAAAGGTAGCGTTATAAACAGACAAGCAGGTAAACAGACAAACAAACAATGGATAGATAGACAGACAGACAGACAGACAGACAGATAGACAGATAGACAGATAGATAGATAGATAGATAGA
>CAJHNH020008551.1:50000-111318 GCA_905116865.2 Candidula unifasciata | reverse complement strand
GGGGGGGGGAATTTTTTCCACTCAAGGATGACATCAGCACTAGTTCACAAACATTTCAAAAAGTTAGCGATGAAAGCAACGTAACGAAGCTAAGCTGAAGGGATTAATTATCTGCTAATCTGCAACAGGCGAGACCGTTACGTTCCGTTTGTTGGACATTCACGTGAGATCATTGACTCACATGTTGGTCTACCCCCACACATTCCTGGCTATACCTACTGACATAGTTCTCTACTTACCCAGAATCACATACCTACTGACATAGCTCTCTACTTACCTAGAGTCACATACCTACTGACATAGTTCCCTACTTACCCAGAGTCACTTACCTACTGACATAGTTCTCTACTTACCTAGAGTCACATACCTACTGACATAGTTCTCTACTTACCTAGAGTTACATACCTACTGACATAGATCTAATCACATAAACTTCCTATTGTCAGCAATGAGTTCGCGGTAGCCGAAACGTTACTGGAAAGACTCACCGGCACAATTCTAAGTTTGCTAAAACTTAGCAGTCTGTATATTTTTCCTTTCAGATTTATTCTTGCTTTCAGGCTCGTGAAGAGTTTCATGCAATGATTTGTTGTCCTAGTGTTCAGCGCAGGAGAGGGATCACCGGGGTCGTAAAGTCATGACTGGGTCAAGTGGCGGCTGAGAATATTGGCCAGCTCTTTCTAGAGTGGCATAGAATATTGACCAGCTCTTTCTAGAGTAGCTGAGAATATTGACCCGCTCTTTCTATATTGGCTGAGAATATTGACCAGCTCTTTACAGAGTGGCAGAGAATATTGACCCGCTCCTTCTAGAGTGGCTGAGAATATTGACCAGATTTTTAAAGAGTGGTTGAAAATATTGACCAGCTCTTTATAGAGTGGTTAAAAATATTGACCAGCTCTTTCTAGTGTGGCTGAAAATATTGACTAGCTCTAAATATAGTGGTTGTGACAAAGGCATCGTTTCTTTGAAACATGTTCCACAGTGGTCTGGAAATGGTCTATGACTCACAGCTGTATGTTGTCACGTGAACGTGTCTGCAAATGGTCTATGACTCACAGCTGAATGTTGTCACGTGAATGTGTCTGCAAATGGTCTATGACTGACAGCTGTATGTTGTCACGTGAACACGTCTGCAAATGGTCTATGACTCACAGCTGTATTTTATCACGTGAACGTGTTTGCAAATGGTCTATGACTCACAGCTGTATGTTGTCATCGAACTATGAGGTTCAAAAAATGATTGTATAATTTGTTAGCTGAATTTGTCTTATCAGAAAAGCTGAAAGTAGAACATTTTGTGAACACTGCAAAGTTTATGGACATGTGAGATATTTAAAGATGCATGTAACTTTAAAAGATTGCAGATTTTTCTAACACACTCTTGACATCCTTTTGTCAGGGCATAGAAGAGTGTCAACACATCTGCTGATACATCCTAATGGGGTTCGCCAGTTGTGGGGAAGGATATTGGTAACACACTTGATGATGATGATGATGATAATGTTGATGACGAGGATGATGATGATGACGATGATGATGATGATGATGATGATAATGTTGATGACGATAATGTTGGTGAAGGGGATGTTGATGATGATGAAAGAAGATGATAACTGTAAACTTGTTTTGACAGCCTACTGTCATGGCATGGATAAATGTCAGTACATAAACTGATACTGCAAGAGATCGCCAGTTTGTGGAGAGGGATAATCGCCCACGCCAGTAGGCAAAGCACCTGATGATTATTCTGAAGATGATGCTGATGAGGATATGATCATGAAATCGTTACATATCTAGGGAGGATTTGTTTTTTAGAAGACGGAAGAATCAATAAAGAAATCCAGTAAAGATACAGTAAAGCCAATCAAATTTGAGACCAGACGGCACCACTTCTTTAAAATACAAGCACGTGAATATGATCAATAAAAGAGCACTGTTGAACACAATTTTCTTACCAATGCAGTTTTTCTGCTTTCAGGGTCAAACATGGACACTGTCTTTAGAAGACGGAATGGAAATAGTCATCAGAGAAATAAAATGTTTGCGTATTATCCTAGGTGTAACAAAGAAAGATAGACAGGAACGATAAATAATAGCAGGAGCATTGCAGAACCAGCACTGAACTTCATCTATCTATCTATCTATCTATCTATCTATCTATCTATCTATCTATCTATCTATCTATCTATCTATCTATCTATCTATCTATCTATCTATCTATCTATCTATCTATCTATCTATCTATCTATCTATCTATCTATCTATCTATCTATCTATCTATATCTATCTATCTATCTATCTATCTATCTATCTATCTATCTATCTATCTATCTATCTATCTATCTATCTATCTATCTATCTATCTATCTATCTATCCATCGATCTATCGTCTATCTATCTATCTATCTATCTATCTATCTATCTATCTATCTATCTATCTATCTATCTATCTATTCTATCTATCTATCTATCGATCTATCTATCTATCTATCTATCTATCTATCTATCTAATATATCTATCTATCTATCTATCTATCTATCTATCTATCTATCTATCTATCTATCTATCTATCTATCTATCTATCTATCTATCTATCTATCTATCTATCTATCTATCTATCTATCTATCTATCTATCTACTATCTATCTATCTATCTATCTATCTCTATCTATCTATCTATCTATCTATCTATCTATCTATCTATCTATCTATCTAATCTATCTATCTCTCTATCTCTCTATCTATCTATCTATCTATCTATCTATCTATCTATCTATCTATCTATCTATCTATCTATCTATCTATCTATCTATCTATCTATCTATCTATCTATCTATCTATCTATCTATCTATCTATCTATCTATCTATCTATCTATCTATCTATCTATCTATCTATCTATCTATCTATCTATCTATCTATCTATCTATCTATCTATCTATCTATCTATCTATCTATCTCGATCTTCTTTTAACCAAAAAGGACATCACACACGCGATAAACACCGGATGAGACAAATTGCCACCATGTGGATGAGGATCACCCGTGGAGAGGTTCCAGAAACTACGTTCAGTCATTAGACCATATTTATGGCCGAGTTATATTGCGGAACCTGACAGGAGCCAGAGTAGGGCTTCAAGTAACGCAAAATTGCATCCTACAAAAGAAAGACAACATAACTATAAATATAAAAATTAATGTTTGTGTGTTTGTTTATGATCTATAGACTCGGAAACTACTGAACCGATTCAGTTGAAATTTTCAGGACATGTTTGTTTTGATACCGGATTTTTACTTGTCATGGTTTGAAATTCTATCTGTCATTGTTAGAGATAGGTGACGATATATTTTGGGAAAATATTTGAAACTAATATTTCCATTTTTATTGACGTTTAATTATAGCCACGTTAGTAAATGCGCATGCGCAGTAGTCGGAACGAGCGACTTTCACCGTGCATGCGCAGTAGGCACGGGACGCTCCATTGTCAACATCTGCCTGCGACATTAAAGTTATTCCTGGGACAACAATTTTCTGCGGAATCTAAAATTATCTCAAAAGGTAAGCGCATTTATTTCACTACCATTAGTGTATGTACATTTTTTGTTAACTTCAAACTTGTATGGACCACTCCTTAAATCACTCAATGATAAATGTATACACATTATCTGTTGGCTTTCTCATTTTCTCATACTGTCTAGCGTACTATTATTATTGGTTATGTTATTGTTACTATTATTATTGGTTATGTTATTGTTACTATTATTATTCTTATTATTATACAGAACTGCTACAGTTTACATGTCTACACAATTTCGGTTGGCTTTCTTCTGTTATTAAAAAAAATTATATAAATTTACATGAAATTCCGTCTCAGGTCAGTGTTAGAATCTAGAAATATCTCAAAAGGTGAGCACACTTATTTCAGTGACATCGGTCAGTTTGTTATGTTGTTTTTTGTTGACTTCAAAAATGTGTGGACCACTGTTGTTTGTTAACTTCAAAAATGTGTGGACCACTCCTTAAATCCCACAATGATAAATGAATACACATTATTTGTTGGCTTTCTCATATTGTCTAGTATGTATGTTGATTGTTATTGTTACTATTATTATTCTTATTATACAGAACTGCTACAGTTTACATGTCTACACAATTTCGGTTGGCTTGCTCCTATTATTCAAATGAATTATATACATTTACATGAAGTTCTGTCTCAGGTCAACTGCAGGTAGACTGTAGTTAAGTCGATTATTTCAGTCGCAAGACACATATAACACAAATCTTACTGCTGCACTGGAAACCTATTAATATTGTTTACCAACTTTTCTGAATATTTGCTGCGCAGTTTCTATGCATTTCCTCTTGAGTTGAAATAGATTTATTATCTCATGCTCATATTTTCATTTATTTAAACTGGGCACTGGACACCTACCTATTCATATCGTTTACCGGCTTTTCAGAATATTTGCTGCGCAGTTTCTTTGCATTTCCTCTTGTCGAAATAGAGTGTTATCTCATGCTCATATTTTCATTTTTTTTTTTTTTTTAGCGATTCTTCAAGTCAAATTTCATTCAGTGCGTTGGGACGAACAAGCTATTGACGATCAACGCTCTCTAAATTCACACGCTGTTCACTATTTTGTCAAACATTTGCAGTTATGCCTCCCAAACGACAAGCGATTGGCCCATCTACACCTAGAGCAAGGGCTTTAGTCGCTTCAGAAACAGACGAGCAAAATGAGGTAAGACTGGAAACCATTCGAGTGCGCACTGCCGGAGCCCGTTCGTCTCAATCAGACCAGCACCGGCAAGCAAGACTAGAAAACGATCGAGTGCGTACTGCTGAAGCGAGATCACTACTACCAATGCCCAACGCAGATTTCACTTTTCTTCAGACTTATTTCATGTGAAACACTATTCAACAAATTGATCAACGTTGTCGATTCAATAAGGGGACACAACGAGAAATAGGAACTAGACATAGTCGCTGCTTTAAAAACTTTTTTTGATCAACACAACAAATTTTTTAGATTGTTCAGAACTGCTCTTCAACAAATACCAACTGATGACTACCGAGTTGTACACAGAGCTGACAAAACACCTGTTGGCCAACAGGAAAGACAGTACAATACACCAGCATTGATGAAGTGGCAATTGTTATGGTTGGCGAAGACCTTAACTCGCCTGATATAATTCTTTATCGCAGAAATGGTGATGTCCAGCAAGTCTCAGAAACTCATAGCTCATACGTCGGATTGAAATATCCAGTTTTATTTTGGCAAGGAGAAGATGGATATCATTTCAACTTTAAATTGAGAAATCCACAAACACATGAGGAGATGATTAGGAAAGTAAGTGCAATGAATTATTAATAATATCGATTGATGGTTCGTGAAAACGCTAACAATCATATCTCGAAATGTCGACAATTGTTCCAATAATACATTGTCGATATGTATGACAAATTGAAACTGAGCGACTCCTCTATATTCGATTATATCAAACTAAGTTGCGTACAGAGGAGTACATTCAGTTACGTGATGCAATTGTTAACGATGGCAATGTTAATCCCAATGAATTGGAAAAACATGGTCATATTACTAGCCACATTTATAGGGAGTCCACGACACATGCATGAATATTCACAAGATGCAATGACATATGTTCGCGCACATTGCCGTCCAGAGTTAATTATCACGTTTACATGCAATCCTACATGGGACGAAATCAAAGAACTTTTGTTACCTGGACAAACAGCATCGGATCGTCATGATATATCAGCGCGTGTGTTTAAACAAAAATTGCAATCTTTATTGGATTTCATTGTCAAGCATCGTGTTTTTGGAGAGACCCGCTGTTGGATGTATTTCATCGAATGTCAAAAAGGAGGATTGCCACGTGCACACATTGTGATTTGAATCATCAACAAAATCACAACAGATCAGATTGATCAGGTTATCTCAGCAGAAATACCAGATGTCAACATTGATCCAGACTTATTTGCAGTCGTCACCAAAAACATGATTCATGGTCCACGCGGCTTACTCAACAACAATTCACCATGCATATCTGATGGAAAATTCATGAACGATACCCAAAAGACTTGCATGCCGAAACTATCACTGGCAATGACAAATATCCTCTCTATCGTCGACGATTAGCTGAAAATGGCGGCAAATTCATTACTCTAAAAGTGCGAAACAATGATGAAGTTGATAATCGTTGGGTCGTACCGTATTCACCGTTACTTTCGAAGACATACAAAGCGCACATCAATGTCGAGTATTGCAATTCGGTAAAATCAATAAAGTACATTTGCAAATATGTCAACAAAGGAAGCGATAGGGCAGTCTTTGGAGTGGGACATGCAGCTTCATCTATCGATGAAATCGAGCAATATCAGCTGGGGCGCTACATTAGTAGCAATGAAGCAGTATGGCACATTTTGTCATTTCCAATTCATAAACGACATCCAGCAGTTGTTCATTTGGTAATGCACCTTGACAATGGACAGCGCGTGTACTTCACTACAGAAAATGCACATGCACGAGCATTGTTACCACCGCCAACCACGTTAACTGCATTTTTCTTATTGTGTAGAGATGATATGTTTGCAAAGACACTACTTTACTCTGAACTGCCAACATACTACACGTGGAGTGCATCAGCTAAAAAGTGTCAGCGTCGCAAGCAGTTTAAGGACATCCTAATTTATATTCTACTAATGTGTTAAGCCGTCTGTACGCTGTTCATCCAAACAATGCAGAATTCTTTTACTTGCGATTACTTTTAATCAACAGACTTGGACCGACATCCTTCCAGGACTTGAGAACAGTTTATGGTAAAGTATTTGCTACTTACCGTGAAGCTTGAGGTTAACTGTGCAAAGACGGTCTACACAGTCTTTACCAAAAGCCATCAAGTAGCAAGGAAGAATATTAACCTGAGGTTACACAAACACCAAGTGATGAAAGAAGAGCATTCTACATACCTTAGAGTCACACTTGACCGGCAGCTCAGCCTCAAGAACCATATTGAAAACGTAAGGAATAAAGCATTGAGGCGGTTACAGTTATTAAAGAGACTTGCAGGTACATCATGGGGATCAGACAAGGAAACTCTGAAAGGCCTATATATAGGATATGTTCGCGCTGTGATAGAGTACAACAACTCACTGCTTACAACTTGCTCCAAAACTAACTTAGAGACTCTTGACAGAGTACAAAATAATGCCCTCCGATTAATCTGCGGAGCTATGCAGTCTACACCAACTGCTGCATGTGAAATCCATACAAATGTGGAACCCCTCGGGTTGCGGAGAGAAAAAGTCACTTTAGAAATTTATGAAAGAAGCGTTAGAAAGAATCGTAACCATTCTAATAGACACCTTGTAGAAAACTGGAAATACAAACAAAGAATAAAGCACAAATCGGTTTTACACTGTGGTAATGAAATTCAGGACAGATACCACCTCCCAAAAAGACCTCAAGGCAATCAGAATGTTGCAAGAAACCTACCACCACATGCTCGCTTTAAAGCGCCAGAACTCCGAATTAAATTGGCAGGCAAGGAAAACCAAACAGTCCGACCCAATCGCTCTTATGAACTCTTCACTAAAGACCATTGATTCTTACTCCCAAGAATGGATACATGTTTATACTTATGGATCTGCATTTAAAGCTACAATTAAAGCAGGTTACGGAATCTACATAGGTTATCCCGATGGATCTGTTGAAGAGATTTTTGATGCATGCGGGGAATTCTGTTCAAACTATGAAGCCGAAATAATTGCACTGAAAACATCAGTATACCACCTAAAGACTGTTATGGATGTTTACCCTTCAAAGGTCCAAAATATTGTCATCTTCACAGATTCAATGTCTGCCCTTCAAGCTCTGGAGGGCAGTGAACGCTGCAGAACTGACATAGCCAAGATAATCCTGGATGCTGATCAGCTTATTACCTCATTCAACATCAGAATAGTGATGCAGTGGATTCCAGGCCACTCTGGTACACCAGGTAATGACAGAGCTGACAGATTGGCAAAGAAAGGAGCAACACAAGAACAACCACCTACAGCGACAACCCTACAGACAGCAAAAACACTTATAAGAGCTATAAAAAAAGAGACTTGGTTGAACAGATGGGCCATGGGAGACACTGGAAGAGAGGTTTATAGACACATGATTGGCCCTGATCCTAATGACAGCATTAACCATCTAACAAGAAGGGACCAGGCCACCATCTTCAGACTTAGACTGCAACATACTTCACTCAACGGACATCTAAACAGAATACAGCCACAACACTCCCCAGAGTGTCAGCTATGTAACTACCCCTATGAAACTGTAGAATACCATCTCTTTGAGTGCCTAAAACTCAGCGAGACTAGAAGAATGCTACTCCTTCCGAGACCAGACAAGTGGAACACCTTGTACGGAGGAAAAGAACAGTTTGTAAAAAT
The DNA here is from genome assembly GCA_905116865.2 of Candidula unifasciata. Classification (NCBI taxonomy): domain Eukaryota; kingdom Metazoa; phylum Mollusca; class Gastropoda; order Stylommatophora; family Geomitridae; genus Candidula; species Candidula unifasciata. The sequence goes on along the minus strand of CAJHNH020008551.1, from coordinate 102,850 downwards.
ATGCTAATTCCACTACATGGCATTGGGCCAAAGGGCGAAAGCTCATGTGCCGCTGGATCGATAACAACAACAACAACCGTGAAGTTTGCCAAGAACTAAATCTTCTTGAAAATGATGCACATTGGGACACTTCACTCGCTGATGCTTCGAATACTGCTAGACCACAGCAAATACGCACATTATTTGCAATAATATTAACAACTTGCTTCCCATCCAATCTAAAAAGCTTTGGGAAAAATACAAAGACTACATGACTGAAGACATCCTACATCGCTGGCGTAAAACGAAGCAAGATAAGGACTTTCAATTCACACCAAATGTATATAATGCCTAAAATCATTAGTTTTATGGAGACTCGCCTTTGCAATGACCATAAAAAAATCACAGCGACAATCGCTACAAGTGTGTGGACTACATTTGGAACATCCATGCTTTTCACATGGACAGCTATATGTGGCCTGTTCACGCGTCGGAAAACCTTCTGATTTATTCGTGTACGCGCCAAATGGTAAAACAAAGAACATTGTATACCTGAAAGCACTTCAGCAAACATGCGTCTTTTCCATTTAGCTAAACCATGCCACAGCAACGCGTGGCCGGGTACAGCTAGTAATTAATAATAACTTCTGAACTTTGTAGGTAGACAACAAATCAAATGGTTTAGCCATGTAACAAGATTGAGATCAAGACAGGGCACCACATAAAGCATTGTTATGCCGATACAGTGGTAACAGAGCCAGAGGTCGGCCACTCAGATAATGGATCGCAGAAATATCAGAGACACTGAAAAGTACTTTATACGAAACGGATATATGGATCCGTTCCAAAGATCTCTTCCTGCCCTGATGCAGCGAGGCAATCCAGAAGCAGAGAGAAGAACATGAAGAAATTTGGGTCAAAAGCTGCAAGGGACGTAAGTGGCGTGTAATATTTTCTCAAATAATAAACATAGTTTGTGTTCTTGATTAGCTCCATCAGTGTGAAATAATTTATGTGTGCATGTTTATATGCGTAGCCTTCTTAGTTTGCGTTTATCCGAAGATGCAAATACGCTGTGTCCGTTTATAGCATAGCCGCGTATTTGCACCTTTCGGCTTCGACGTCTGATTTCCGCAGGTTATATATACTTTAGGCTCAATACGCCTGAAACCGTCATAAACAGTCCTTTACTAAATACCCAGATTCGCCTCTTGGCTTAAAGTAAAGGACCCTTTTCTAAGCCTTTTGGCATATAGGACACATAGGGCTAAACTAAATGTTTATAGACCAATCGTCACTTTGCAGACGATGTTGGTCAGCATTACACCAGCCGCCTGTACTTCCCAGGACTGTACCTGGTATCCATTCAAGGCTGTATCGACCTGGGAGCCGAAGTCATTTTTGAAAATTTGTCCGATATAATCAGGAAACGAACTAATGACTTACCCATCCACAGGCCAGCGTCTAGCTGCTACACAACAGCGGCTCCTGCTGGCAGTTGAAGGGTCCTTTTGTCTTCTTCTGCCGTCCATCCCCCAGTGGAGTCCTTTCTTGATTGATGTAAACAGCGTGGTTAGCACCTGACGAGACACGGCGAAATATACAAGACAATCAATTATGCACCATAGTGCTTCAGTACTCATTGCTTGAATATCACTTCCTTTACTATGGTGGAAAACTTGTAAGAATTATAGATACATCCAATCTAAATACATCTTTAGTTCGTATTGTTTGCTTTGTGTGGTTAACTTTCTCAATAGCTTCGATACATTTTTTTGCTTTATTAAAGTGTTGTGTACCTTCTCAGCAATGACAGTTTCTTTTAGTGGATGTATACTTTTACTTCTTCTTCTGCCATCTATACCCCATCTGAGCAAAGGCCGTTAGCTAACTCAAGCCATTATCTCCTTCGCTATCGCATGCAGCTCTCTCTCCCCTTTGTCTTCTCTCCGCCGTTTTAACTTCAGTCTCAAGCTCCCTTTATTTCTGTGCCTCTGTGGGTTTTAGTGCAAAGACATTCTAGTTATATTGTCCTCAGATTTTCTCAACGTATGTCGTATCCAACGCCGGCGTCTTTTCTGGACTCCTTGATCCATTGAAACGTGTTTTGTTTTCTCTGACAGCTCAAAATTAGCTAATATTTTATACCATTTAATTACCTCTATGCTATGCAGGCACCAGTGAATAAATATTTGTAGTTTTTTAGTAATTGTTTTAGTGGTTCTCGGCGTTTTAGCTCCATTCAACAGTACGGCTTTGAATAAGAATTAAAAATAAAAAAATAAAATTAAGTCGAGTATAAGCTTTAAATTATTTTGACCTACACACATTTTCACGAGCAATGAAAGTCCATCTTGCTTTTTGTATTTTTATATTAATATCTCTATCAGTTCCTCCGTCTTTATCTACGTAACTATCCAAATAGGTATCTGACTCCAAATCTTGAAGAGGTTACCATTGAGTGAAATCACAATATTAAGTTTCATTGTTTGTGGAATGTGTGTTGAATTGAGTGTCGACATCATAGCACTCGGGACACTCCCATAAGCGTTGCACCCGCATCGTCAGCAGCAAGCGAAGAGTTCCAATACCGACAGCACCAGTAACTGTCTGACTGAATATCCGTTTCGCCTATCCTTTGAGTGTTGAGCGTAGGCCAGATTACATGGTAACTCCTGGCAGCGCCATTCTCCTCAGACCGTAATGATCTAGTTGTGCCATCGCACTGATCACTCGCTTCCAAAGACCTCACACAACATTTACCTTGTCATGCATCAATTCAACACCAAGTAGTGCAGAACCAGCCAGTCTATCTGCCTGTTCGTTTCCCAACACACCGGCTACGCTGGACAAAATATACAGCTTTTTCTGCAGTATGTGATAAGATTGGTTGATGAAATCACAGTCTCCTTAAAGTGAAACTCTGAAACCACCTTCCAAACCCACGAGAAAAGACGTTTTTTTCTAGAATCCCTCCATGCTGAAATGAAATTTTAACACAACGTAGATTACGAAACGTGTTCATTATCATCTCTGCCACGCAGCCACACTTTTTATAAAACGGCAGCGGCACAATATTTTGGGAACCCCTGCGCCAAAACACAGCAGATGTGAGTTTTTCAAACGAAATCGTGTCATGTTTTTATTGTGTTGGACATTTTGGAGCGTGTATTTAATATTTAAGAAGGAAATCACGAATACAGACAGTGTTACGTTGGCACTTCTTGTAGATAAAGTAGATAAATCTGGGTCAGTGTATGTAAGTGACGACTGTAACCCTTTGTGTCCCGGACAGGGGCGGATTTAGGCTTGATGATGCCCTTAGCTGTCGAAAGCACCGAGACCTCTAACGTTTGAAATTGCACAAGCTAATTTAAAAAAAAAAAAAAATTAAAGAGCATTAAAAGTCTATAGTTAAACATCAGCAGGGAGATCAAAATTAAAATTATGAGAGCATGCATCTTCCTTGTAGCAACATACGGATGTGAGGCATGGATTATCTCCAGTCCTTTAAAAAGAAAATATGGCCTTTTGAGCTGAAATGATATAGAAAGATTTTCTGAATGCCATGGGCAAAAGAGAAAAGAAATACTGAAATTTTTAAAGATCTGACCAAAGGAAGATTTGCTGAAATATTTTAAACATATCAAGCACCATGGAAGAATCGGAAAAAAAATAATAACAAAAATCAAGGTACCAGAAAGGAGGAGCAGGGGACGAACATCACGAAGATGGGCACAGGATATAAGTGATTAATTAAATATAAAAGTACATGAGGCGGGAGATCTGGTGAGAGACTAAGGTTCTTTCAGGCAGACTGTGATGAGAGAGACGTTGATAATGATAAATCTTAGAAAACTGTAAAACATATACGTTTTTTAAATTAGCATTTACTGGAAATACATTGTTTAATTTGGGAGTGTGAAAGTACGAGGCAGGAGAACTGGCGAGAGCCCGAGTTTCTTTCAGGCAGACTGTGATGAGAGCGACGTTCTGCATAGGGCCTGCTACATGATGATGAATTTGAGAGTCGCCATGGCAGAGCGGCTAAACGCTCGCCGCGGATCGGAGGGTCGTGGGTTCGCTCCCTGGCGGAGCCGGACTTTTCTTCAAAAATGCCCTTGGCTCCTAGGTCGACCCAGCCTTGAGTGGGTACCGGGTGCAGTCCTGGGAAGTAGAGGCAGCCGGCGTGATGCTGACCACATCACCCATCTTGTGCCGTTGGTCTATAAAATATAGGTCTAGCTTTAAATGCCATATACGCCTAAAGGCGTGGAAAAGGGACCTTTACTTGACTTATTTATATTGGTTTTTTTTATTGCTACAAATATCAACTGAGTCCGTTTATAACTGTTAATGGCCTTTTCTCATAAGCTTTGCGTTAAATAAACATTCAAATTTAGAAACGTTCTCTTTCTTCTTTAGCATCCCGAGTCCCGGAGATTCGCTACTGAAAATATCACCTGATTATTTTTAGTCGTTGCCGGGGGCCCTGAAAAAAGTCCGGCCATAAATCTGGCCTAACGACTGAAATGGGTTTCCGTGACCTCTCCACGGGTGATCCTTATTCGCATAGCGGCACCTTGTGTCACCAGCTGTTTATCGCTTGTTTGATGTCCTGGTGGGGTACAACGAGAGAGAGAGAGAGAGAGAGAGAGAGAGAGAGAGAGATAGAGAGAGAGAGAAAGAGAGAGAGAAAGAGATAGAGAGAACGAGAGAGAAAGATAAAGAGAGAGAGAGAGAGAGAGAGAGAGAGAGAGAGGAATCACCTGCCTGCATTCCTCTCTGCTGTGTGTGCTTTCTCCTTAGCCCTGCACTAGCTGAATATTTACGTTTGGTAGCATTGCATTTGTCGGCGTCTGTGACTTAGGCGTTGCGAAGGCGCTTCGTAATGTCGGAGTGCTGGGCTCGAACCCTGCTGCGGACGGTTTGTCTTGTGGTTGTTTTGACCGTAGTACCGAAAGCCGACCGTCTAGACAGCAATGGCAAACTACTGGACGTAAATTTATCTAGAAAAACCACAACAGCCGTAAAGTGCTGGGGTTGGTTCTGCAACGCCCTGTAAAGGAAAAGCTAATTATGAAGCATTGAATTTTGTAAATAAAATCTATCTAAATTTTTTTTCTGTCTGGGCCAGTCAGTAAAATAATTTTGTGTTTCCTTTTCCCAGTCGGCAAATGTAGAAACGTTAAAGAGCCTGAAATATCAGGAACGGCTATTGTGATTTCAGAAAATAGACATTTACTCAACATGTGCCACAACAGATGAGGTTGAGTGCCTAGTTCTCTAACCAACCGCGTCGACTTCCAAGATAATTCTCGACAAATTCAGAAAATTGTCTGGCACCCCCTCGATAGTGACTGCCCGAGTAGCAAAAACTTTGCGCTCTCATTCAGAAGACACGTGTTTGAATCTTCAGCAAGGTAACTAAGATTTGTCCCCGTCTCAGGAGAAAAATTAAAATCCAGACCGACAAAATCGGTAGCTACTGCTCTAGCCATTCGACCCTAAATCCTCATGCTCAAGTCCCCCCCCCCCCCCCCCCCCGCCCCCTGTCTACCCGCCCAACAAATGGTACGTACAAGCAGCAAGACCAGTCAACTACAGCGCCCTAAAAGTCGAAAACATAATCATGCGTCTAAACAGTTTGCCCAATGAAGACACCTTATTTAGGCTTGCCTAGGTTGTCACGAGTCATACACTTTTTTGATGTAGCGAGGTGCCGTCATCGTTTAGAGATGTCCGGTTCAATTCACTGTATCGTAACTGTAACATTTCAATGTTTGTGTTGTCTAATGTGTCCATCTATTTTTCTACATTTTTCTGTATGTGTCGAACAATATATTGTTTGTTTTGCATGATGCTTCTATGGCCTTAAGTTGTTTCCTATCGGTTTATTTATGTGTCCTACATTTACAGGGGACGTGAACCTAAACCATTGACTTAATAGGCGGGATCTTAAAAAGAAATGAGTTAAAAAGAAACTTCTACTTTTTAAATGTAAACTGCCCATGTGACAAATGGACGAAGAACACGAAGATAAGAGGAGATAATTTAGCTTGGTACGCACGTCAGTTGTGCCCTCTTAGTTGCCAGACATCCTTGTCAATAAGGCGTCGGCGACTCTAGAGTCTGACTGTTATAGATATCCAAGCTTTACGTCGGCTCCACGTCAGCAAGTAGGTATTGTATGTTGAGATCAAAAAACCGTTTTCACATTTAAAGTCAATCACGACAAATGAATGTGTCTTTCTTTCTCAGTACAGTTAAATTAATTGTTGCGATATTATATCAGTGACTAAGCTTTGTATATTTGCAAAAAAAGTCACAAAAATTTCAGAAAGTTTATATTTTGCTCCTACAACTAGCAGTTAGCATCTGTGAATCTCATTGATTGATTACTTTCTCCTAACAGCTAAAATATTGAAGATTTAACTGACTGATTACTTTCTCCTAACAGCTAACATGCATGATAATTTCACTAATTGATCACTTCTCCTAACAGCTAAATTGCATGAACATTTCACTGATTGATTACTTTCTCCTATCAGCTAAAATGTATGAACATTTCACTGACTGATTACTTTCCTCCTAGCAGCTAAAATATATGAACATTTCACTGATTGATTACTTTCCTCCTAGCAGCTAAAATGTATGAACATTTCACTGATTGATTACTTTCTCATAACAGCTAAAATGCATGAACATTTCACTGATTGATTACTTTCTCCTAACAGCTAAACTACATGAACATTTCATTGATTGATTACTTTCTCCTAACAGCTAAAGTGCATGAACATTTCACTTATTGATTACTTTCTCCTAACAGGTAAAATACATAAAGATTTTACTGAATGATTACTTTCTCCTAACAGCTAACTTTCATGACAATTTCACTTATTGATCACTTCTCATAACTGCTAAAATGCATGAAAGATTCACTGATTGATTACTTTCTCCTAACAGCTTTCTTGAAATATTTCGAAATATTAAAAGCCATGTTGGATTGATGGGGAGGGGGGATAGCAGAAGGCATGGTACCAATAATAAAGGGTATGGGCCGACCAGCATGATATAAGTGACACCTTGGGTAGAAAAATAAACGTAGTGGGAGAGGCAGCGAAAAACCTAGCTTCTTTTAGGCAGACCTCCATGAGAGGGACGTTCTGCAACTTGCTATACTAGCAATGTATATTATGATGATATGTTAATGTCCACGTTTGGCTCTACAATAGTTGTAATAGTAGTGGTGGTGATAGCAGCAGCAACAGCCATAGTAGTAGTAGTAGTAGTAGTAGTAGTAGTAGTAGTAGTAGTAGTAGTAGTAGTAGTAGTAGTAGTAGTAGTAGTAGTAGTAGTAGTAGTAGTAGCAGCAGTAGTAGTAGTAGCGGCAGCAGCAGCAACAGCAGTAGTAGCAGCAGCAGCAAAAGCAGCAGCAGCAGAAGTAGTAGTAGTAGTAATTGTAGTGGTGGGGATAGCAGCAGCAGCAGCCGTAGTAGTAGTAGGAGTAGTAGTAGTAGCAGTAGTAGTAGTAGTAGTAGTAGCAGCAGAAGCTGCAGTAGTAGTAGTAGTAGTTGTAAGAGTAGTAGTAGTAACAGCAGCAGTAGTAGTAGCAGCGGTAGCAGCAGTAGTAGGAGTAGTAGTAGCGTCAGTAGTAGCAGTAGCAGTAGTAGTAGTAGTAGTAGTAGTAGTAGTAGTAGTAGTAGTAGTAGTAGTAGTGCGGCAGCAGCAGTAGCAGCATCATCAATAGTAGTAGTAGCAGCATCAGCAGTAGTGGCAGCAGCAGCAGCAGTAGTAGTAGGAGCAGTTGTAACAGCAGTATTAGTAGTAGTAGTAGCAGCAGCAGCAGTTGTAGTATTAGTAATAGCAGCAGAAGCAGCAGAAGTAGTAGTAGTAGTAGTAGTAGTAGTAGTAGTAGTAGTAGTAGTAGTAGTAGTAGTAGTAGTAGTAGTAGTAGTAGTAGTTTTAGTAGAAGTGGTAGTAGTAGTAGTAGGAGTAGTAGTAGCAGCAGCAGTAGTAGTAGCAGCAGCGGCAGCAGTAGTAGTAGTAATAATAGTCGTAGAAGTAGTAGTAGTAGTAGTAGTAGTAGTAGTAGTAGTAGTAGTAGTAGTAGTAGTAGTAGTAGTAGGAGGAGGAGGAGGAGAAGAAGGAGGAGGAGGAGGAGTAGTAGCAGCAGCAGTGGCAGTAGAAGGAGGCAACTATGAGTCCCTGTGGACCATTGTATCGCTAGTTTGGGACCAGCATCTGCTAGAACTGTACAGTCCAATGTGGGATTTTTAGTCTCTTCCAAATAGGCCACAGAGAAACGTTGATACACTAGTACACAATGTTAGTTACAATGCTGTAGCGACTAATGCTCTTTACAACTGTTTTACGTATGTGTTCACAATTGCATGGATTTCCTATCTTCTTCTTAGATCGCCATGATACTTAAACTGGCCATCGTTCTGCTGGCCGTAGGCTATGCTTCCAGTCAGGGACTTGACCTCAAACCCTACAACGTGACAGCAGCAGCCTTGTTTTATGTCAGCGACGCCAACAAGGACGGTATTTTAACACTGTCTGAAGTTGACAGTAACTTCAGGGTAAGTTCACATTGTTGTCATTTCAGGGTAAGTTTACTTATGCAGTCCCACAAAGTCATAGAGTTGAGCAGAGTTGATTCAAAAACCGACATCACAACACTCGGGGCGTTCTCATAAGCGCTCCGTCCCCATCTTCACCAGCCAACGCAAAGTTCCAATACCAATGGTGCCAGTAGCACTCTGATTATACATCCGTCTCGCCTTCCCTCTGAGCGTCGAACATCAGCCAAAATCCTTCGTCACACCCCGCTGCATCACTCTCACCAGACTGTGGTAATTTATTTGCTTCTCCGAATTGAACACGCTTCCCGTAACCATATCTACCTTATTATGCATAACTGTTACCCCAAGTTGTGCAGAGCCTGCCATTCTGGCCGCCTATTCATTTCCCAACACACCGGCGGGACCCGGAGAAGAGATCCATACAATACTCCTCACCCTTGACCTCCGCAACGAACTATGCCACACTGTACGAGCATGCCTTTCCTGACCTTCTTCAGTATGCTTTCTGAGTCAGTTACAGTCGCGATGTGTGTGTGTGTGTGTGTGTGCGCGCGCGTGTGTTTGTGTGTGTGTGTGTGTGTGTTTGTGTGTGTGTGTGTGTTGGGCTCTCCAGCCAGTAGAAAGCTGCATGACCACCTCCACCTCCATTCTTGTTGTGGTATCTGAAGGTCATAGCTGATAGTCAAATGAGACTGCAAGGGAAATTAGAACAGCAACAAAATCGTGGGTATACTACATCCACAGGTGCTAAAAGCACATACCATGTAGGAGTCTTGTCTGTTGTCGGGTGATAGACTATCCCTGTCCAAATTAAAATGTACAAGTTAGTTGCGTATCCTTTACAGGACGTTGAAGAACCAAGTCTATATCAGGGTGGCTCAAAAATTTTATTATACCTAATTATACATTTGGAGATGTTTAAATCTATGTACACTTGCTTTACGAAAGATCAGTGTTCGGAAGGTACGAATGTAAGACAAGCCTGCGTGCCCATTTTAAAGATTATAGATTAAGGACCTGATGGGTGGTGTGGTCAACAGCAGCTAGCCACCTTTACTTCCCAGATCTGACCCTCAACCCACTTATGCCTGGATCGACCTTAAAATCAAAGTCCCGTTTTGAAAAGAGTCTGGAACCCTCCGAATTTGAACCCGCTACCTCAGGATTCTCAGACGATCATCAAGCAGCTACACCACTTAGTCTCCCGTGCCTATTACTGGACCCTTGAAAAGATCATGTTCGTTTGTTCCAGAGCTACGACAGAGATGACGACGGACGTATCTCTAGGTATGAGTACACCAGCCATGTGGATGCTAATAGCCCCCAGTTGCACGCTTTCTCGCACGGCCTCTACGACATATATGACGTGGACAGCGATGACTTTTTAGATGCCCACGACTACGAAAGCTTCTTCAAGCTCATGGACTCCGACGAGAATGACGTAGTTACGCAACACGAGTATGTCAGGTAATGATGACAGCCATCTTCTGGCTCACCTGTACAGTTTTATGTTCTATAGTCCGTTACAGTAGCCGTAGCTTTTGATAATGTTCTAGTCAGGCACTGGTATCACAGTGTTGATATGAATATGCTGTTTATGTTTCTTGGCGCTTATACTTCCGCTTTTACATATGTTTGCATGTGTTAATAACGTTGTCAGTTTTATTTAAGTGCACTGGCTCAGTGGCATCTTGTTTCTATTTCTAGATCTATTCTCCCGTTTTCCAAGACTAGTCTTCCTAAATATTTAAATTCTTTAACTTGCTTTAGACAAGTACCATTCGGTGCGATATGTACTATCTCTCAGTCCTTAAGAAAGAAAATATGGGCTTTTGAGCCGAAATGCTATAGAAAGATTCTCAGAATATCTTGAACAAAGATATTGAGAATTATTGACATCTTAAAAGATCTGAACATCAAGGAAGATTCGCTAATAAACGGCATCCTTTCCCAAAAGCTGAAATATTTTGGTCATATCAAGCGCGACGACGGATTGGAAAACAAGGAAGGAGGGGCAGGGGCCATCCGACACGAAGATGGGCACAGGATATAAGTGACTCCTTCAGTGTGAAAGTTCATGAGGTGGGAGAACTGGCGAGAGACCCCTGCTCCTCTTTCCTGGTACCATGCCCTCTGCTATAAATTGTTTCCAATTCATCGTGGCGCTTAATTTAACCAAAATATTTTAGCTTCCGAGACAGGATGCTGTTTATTAGCCAATCTTCCTTAATGTTCAGATCTTTCAAGTTGTCAGTATTTCTCCTCTTTTTCGTCTAAGATATTCTGATAATCTTATATATATATATATATATATTTATATATATATATATATATATATATATATATATATATATATATATATATATATATATATATATATATATATATATATATATATATACAACAGTTTAGAATCCTGGCAATAATTATCGATAAGCTTCTATATAACAGTCGTTTTGTATTTGCAGGTACTGGATAGTCCTACTGGAGACGCTAGAGCATTTGCACGGTGGAGGTCGCAAGAGGGCGAACCTGTAACAGTGTAGAAAGAGTTTGCATTTAGTGGCTAATCTCCTGGTCAAGTGATCCAAACCTTAAATTACATACACTGTAACTGTTTGTCAGTTGAGGCAGTAGAGATTAAACCCTCACCGTTAAAGTCACGATTATGTTGTCTTATCTCTTACAGTTTTTTTTTTTTTCTTTCCTAATTTGTTGTAGGAGTTGTGTTTAAAAAAAAAAGTAGCGGATCATTTTCCACGCCTTCAAGGCATATAGGGCTAGACCTATATTTTATAGATCAGTCGCCACAAGATGGGTATTAAGGCTTCATTTCCCGGGACTGGATCTGGTACCCACTCAAGGCTGGGTCGACTTGGGGGCTAAGGTCATTTTGAAAAAAAAAAAAAAAAGACTCTGCCATGGAGCGAACCAATGACCTTCCGATCTGCATGTGCGCGTCTACCCACCTCACCACGGCGACTCCCAGAATTGTATTTGGGCAAGGATAATAATGTGTAACAAAGCACAACATGGTCAAGTGTGGCATGTGATGATAAAAAATAGACCCATTACGCTAACATTCTCATCTTCTTTACTTTCGCTTTAGTTGTCGAGAGAGATATAAGGTTCTGCTTCTTGCTGATGTCGCCGTCTCGATCACAGATACCGTGCTAGAGTTGCTCTCTGATGTTTTATTTTCATCTTGTTCTTTATCTACTTTGTACTCTACTTCCTTCTCTCCTTTTTTTTCCAGCACACCGTGAATAGTATTCCGTCACAAGACATAGTCTCTAAGTGGGCAAACCACCTAATGTGGTGTCCTTGTATGAAATTTAGAATCGGTTCTGTGCCTGCTTGTTTTAGAATGGCCCCATTTCTGATTTTAACTCGTCTATTCACTCCATGGTTACTAATGTTCTTGTATCGTTTGTTGTCAGTGGACACGTCTGGCACTGATAGCATCGTGCAGGAAAAAACATTGTTTGTATGAGATGTTTCTTTTTGCGCCTATGATGTAAGATCTCGAGATGGGGGAAGGGGGAGGGAGGGGAGGGGGGGTTTGACATTTGATCTTCATTTCTTCATTTAATTCCACTTGTATGTTATCATCATCATCACGTTCATTTTAAGGAAGCTGCCGCTGCGTACCGTTTTGATTCACGCAAGGATCCTCAAACATCTTCGGTGCCATTCCAAACCGAGTCGAACTTTGTGCCTGAAAGGCTAGGAATCAACAGTCTTCACACAAATAACCCATACATGTAAAACGGACGCGGATTTAGAATGAAAGTCCTGGAACAAGACGAACGAATAGAACAAGACAAACAACCTGGACAATCAGCCGGATTTGCAGCCGGTTAACCTTGCAATCTACTTATTGATTTCTTGGTGATATTTCTGTCTGCTTGCAAAAGTTGGTAATGTGCAGTCTTTTCCTCCTTTGATCCTTCTGTCAAAAGACTTAACACCAGAAGGCCGGTAGCCTTTGTGAAAGCTGTCGTACAGTCCACATCTCTTCGTGTACCACACCACTTTGACTTCATTGCGATTGGAACAGGCCAGATTGCTTCTCTCTAAGCATACAGTCTACGGTGTGTGAGCATATGCCCCAAATTGTTCTGGTTCCAAGTTGCATGGACACATCTCCGTGTTTCCTAGGCGGAAAAATGTGAGAATACGTTCACAAAGTCTGTTGTATTCTGTCTTTAAGCCTGAATATGACACAATATCTTTCTTTTGAGGGGCCTTGATGTGAGTTATTTGAAGAAAGTCTCATGTGGTATCCAGCCATGTTTTTAGGGTACTAGATTGTAAAAATGTCTTAGTCTCTTGGTGGGCTCGGTCACACTTTGACCGCATCATGTCACTGCCGCTTCGAGCTAGTTTGTCTGCTTTTTTATTGCACTATTCGTTTATTTGTTAGTTGCGCATCCTTTACAGGACGTTGCAGAACCAACCCCATCAGCCCCTGGCTGTTGTGTGGTTTCACTAGGCAAATTTACGTCTAGTAATTTGCCATTGCCCCCTGGGATCGAACCCGGTACCCCGGCATTACGAAGCGTTCGCATCGACTTAGCCACATTCGTTTGTTACTGTTCAAAAATCAAAGATACAAAATTATCTATCAAAATCAACGAACAAGAAGTAATGTAACGCTTACTTTTATACTTTTCGCAAGATCTTCCAAAACATTCTAAATCTGTCGCGAAGAATCTACACATCTCGACGTGTCTAGTGCGATCATTTAGCGCGATTGAGAAGACGCAGCGTTCGCAAGGATATTCTGTACAAGCGCCTTTATTCTCATACAGGGTCAAATTTAAAAAAAAAACAAATTCTAAAAATAAAACATAATTTTAGCTCCTTACGTTTTTCTTTAGTTAGGCAAAATGTTTTGTTTAAATTAATTAAGAAGCTTTTACATTTTTTCACGGCGCACCTTTGAAGAGGTCGCGGCTCCCCGGGTCGCCATGGTGCACAGTTTGGGAATCACAGATGTAGAGTTTAGAGCTCTGACGGTTTGAAGCAATTGCAAAGGTTGAACTGACAACTAAAAATAAACAGGTAAATATGCTGTCGCTTTTGGTGCGAAGCCCTTCTACAGTAAAGTCAACTGCTTTATAAAGCACCGTTCCGAGCAGACACAATCTTCAAGATAAATAAATGACGTTGCACACTTCACCTGAAGATGTGAAGTACTTTTTTATACAGGCTGAGGCTCAAGTACGTGAACACTATCTATCTATCTATCTATCTATCTATCTATCTATCTATCTATCTATCTATCTATCTATCTATCTATCTATCTTTCTATCTATCTATCTATCTATCTATCTATCTATCTATCTATCTATCTATCTATCTATCTATCTATCTATCTATCTATCTATCTATCTATCTATCTATCTATCTATCTATCTATCTATCTATCTATCTATCTATCTATCTATCTATCTATCTATCTATCTATCTATCTATCTATCTATCTATCTATCTGTCTATCTGTCTATCTGTCTATCTGTCTATCTGTCTGTCTGTCTGTCTGTCTGTCTGTCTGTCTGTCTGTCTGTCTGTCTGTCTGTCTGTCTGTCTGTCTGTCTGTCTGTCTGTCTGTCTGTCTGTCTGTCTGTCTGTCTGTCTGTCTGTCTGTCTGTCTGTCTGTCTGTCTGTCTGTCTGTCTGTCTGTCTGTCTGTCTGTCTGTCTGTCTGTCTGTCTGTCTGTCTGTCTGTCTGTCTGTCTGTCTGTCTGTCCCTACATTTAATTTTGTTTCTCTCTCAGTGGTCAGCCAGGCCTTGATATAATTCCCCTATGCTCCCGGTCGTCAAGATTGAAGAACGCTTCGATAAAGGATTCACATCCAACAAACCGTGTCTTCGTATTTGCCTCACCTATTTCATCCCTGTACTTAACAGCTTATCTAAAGTTCACTGTAAATGTGCAGCATTACACGCCTTCTTGTTATCTATTTAACTGTAATCTAAATGATGTAATGACGGCTTTCGTTAAAGCCAAATTAATAGATTTTGAAGAAGGTTTCCATTTAGACAATCTTTCTCAGGCACTACCTTCCTTTGATCATTGATTGTTATCACGGGACATAACGAAATCTTTCAACTTAAAGTCTTAACCGCTGTAGTACTCTCCCTTTACAGGCGGGAATGGAATCAATATAAGGGATTTGTTTACAAATTGTACAAGTTCGACTTTTTTATTTTAATGAAATAATAATCTAACTTTAATTAATGAGTTTTTTTTTTGTTTTTTTCAGGGGGAGGGGGTATGTTTTTTGTGAATCATTTGAAACACCATAAAAATATATCGTTAATCGCACTAACCTTCACGTGTGAGTTTAGGAACCCCAGTACTTCATGGGGAAGGGCGTGGAAGATGTCTCCTCCCCCCCCCCCCCCTTTCCCCCACAAGAACATCGTGAAAAGACACTAAGATGGGATGTTTGCTTCTAATTCAAAGTGCATCTGTCGAAGAGTCGAGGAACTAGCAGTTTTATACAAATAAAAAAGATATGTAAAACAGACGTGCATGCAAAACTCAAGTTCGGGAAGAAGATTAAACTCCAAGCCCAAATGCCCAAGGTATCGAACCCGTTTAATACATCATAACTGTTTTTATCCAGTTTCGCCTTTTTAGGACGAAAAAAAATAATGTTTTGTTATTTGAAGCCCTACCCTGGCTTTTTGCCAGGGGCCGCAATATAGGCAGGCCATAAATATGGTGGGGTAGAAAGTCAGTCAGTCAGTCGTTTAATACATGGCCGCCATTATGTGAAGTAGGCTTGACCAGGGAAAACACTGCCCTGGGGTGCGGCCAAGTGTTGTTCGCAACTTCGGATTCTCTTTCAATCAGCGTATTCAAGGATTTATACTGAGCATTATCGTAAAATGTCAAGTTTGTAATCCTGTATGAGCGGAATCACGGAGAACAACAAGGGCGATTACAAATAAACTACACACGTTTTAACTGGTGCCTGCGCAGAATATAGGGAACTAGCTGTGTCCTGCCACGCGTTACTGTGGCCCCGAATGGTGAAATGGAAAAGAAAGAAAGTAGCTCTCAGCTAACAGTGTCTGTCATAACCCTCACTCCCGTCCCTCTCCCCTCCACCCAGTCATATCTCCCTCTCCGAAGACTGTTTAGTGTAATTGAGCTCACAACAAAGAAAAAAGAAAAAAAAACTCCATCACCTAACCAGTGATGGAACCCACAGTAATAGTCCGTTCTATATTCACAAATAGCGGAAATAAAAACCCCCACCCGTCATCTCCCCGTCTCCGAAGGGACGAATGGTAAATGACCTTGGCATCCGTGTCCATCCAAAGTAAACTGGACTGTAAACAGTCTTAGTTAACAGCTTCTGTCATCAACGAATAGTTTATGATCGAGTGAAGCGTCGCGGGGAGGATAAATGGAACTTTACTGCTATCGGATGTCTTTGGGCGAAAGGTGCAGATATCGCAGCCTAGCTGTAAACCACAACACAACATGCCAACAGCCCTCTTGAGGAAAAAAGAAAAAATTAGCACCCAGTGGGTAATCGAACACCGGTCAACCACGTGAAGGGCGGAATACGTACAACTAGACTACCCAAGACTGAAGAGTTTGGGTCCGATATTGCAGCCTCACTGTAAACCACAACACAACGTGCCAACGGCCCTCTATAGGGCGAACGAAGATTACCCGTGACATGACCAACATCACGTAGCCGCTATCGTAGACTAGCTGTAAACCCCCAAACCGAGCGGACAAAAGACGTAGATATCGCAGCCTAGCTGTAAACCACAACACAACGTGCCAGCTGCTTAGTTGAGGGCAAAAAATATTTAATTACCCAGCGGGGCGTTGATCACCAGTCACACGCAAAATCTTTAACTGCGCTACCTAGGACTCAAGCATCTGCCCAATTATATCTCCCTCTCCGAATGATTGAAACATTATTATGTGGCGACATTGTTAAAATAGAAATAGTTGAGGAATGAGAAGTGTAAAATAATGTTTTCAGCTCTCTCAGTTACAGTGTCTGGCATCAACCCCCCCCCCCCCCTTTTTTTTTTTTTCAACACCCCCCCCCCCCCCAATCCACCTTTTTCCCGTGACAATCATATCATCCTCAACAAAGTATGGGAAAGTCATCGCCTGACAGTCAATGCACAGCTACAGAGATAGTCTGATATGCCAAGTCTAGAACACGCAACATTTCAGTGAATGTCGATATTAGTGGTCGAATAAAGTGCACTGTTAGAGAGAGAGAGAGAAAAAAAAAGATTATTTGTTTATCGAGGCAAAAGCTTCTGTTGTGCTTAAAGAAATAAAGGTAAAGCTGACTGCTATACCTCTAACTGAAATTGAAAATAGCTGAGGAAGAGGTAATAAAATATAAATATGTAATAAATGAGAACTGTAAAATAAAGTTCTAAGCTTTCTGAGCTAACAGTTTCTGTCTGGCATATCTCCCTCTCAGAATAATTTAACAGCTATCACGGGGCGACATTGTTAAAATAAAAATAGCTAAGATATGAGAACGATAAAATAATATTTTAAGCTCTCACAGTTAACAGTGTCTGGCATGGAAAGCCCCTCACCCCCCCCCCCCCCCCCCCCGGTGACAATTATATCATCCTCTACGAAGTATGGGAAAGTCAGTGCCTGACGAAATATTGTTGTTAAACTGAGCTTGGCATCTGTGTCCACCCAGACCAAAATGGGTAGCATTAATCTGTAATGAGAAGTACATGTGGCCAGTCACGTCCGGCTGCATATGCATATAAATCTGGAGCTGGCCGTTTCACAGTCAAAGGTTGCCAATTTATTAAAAATAAATCCGGGCGGGCAACAAAACAAATAATGATTTGACAGTTGCTGAAGCTGCATATGATGGCGAAGGAAGGAAAGAATTGGCGTGAGTTGGTTGAGAATCTGTGCTCCGTTAGTGGTCAGAAGGCAGAAAAAAAATGTGTTTTCTTTTTCTTCCTTTTCTCTTCCACCTTGTACCTCATCGAAGTGACGGGGGAAGATGTAATGTTCGTTGATGAGCTCTGTCAAGAGCACTATTAAGACTGATATTCATTTCTGTAAGGCTGTTCTTAATGCCATCACTCCATATTTTCCTAGGTCTTCCAATCGCTCTATACCCGTTGTAACATTTTAGAGTGGCTTGCTGTGGCAGATAGTACCAGGGCATTCTTGTTAGGTGTCCAAACCACTTTATTTGTTGTTCTTTGATGACCTGTAAGACTGCTTTATTCCTATCATGCGTCTGATTTCATGATTTCGTATTCTGTCTTTCCTTGAAGCTCCTGCAGCTCACAATTTTACGTTCATTGGAGGATGTAAGTGTCCACGTTTGGCATTGATAGCATAGTGTTGGCCGAAAAATAGTTCTGATAAGATTCACTTTAGTACTCCGAGGTATCTGCTTGTGTGTCAAGTCTAATTAGTTTAAAATATCCCCTTCAACCTATAAAAGCGAAAATCTGGCAACACTCAGATAACTAAAAACTGTCTTCATGTACGAAACAATTATCAAAGAACAAGCGAGCGGTGGAACTAATACCTATGGCTTAGCAATAAACTGGCTCATGTTTACAAAACTAATGGATGAAAGGAATCGGGGAAACAAATAGGCTCTTTAGCTGTTGTTATTTTGTTTTTGATTCAAAACGTTTTAGGATTTTTTTTTTTTTTTTAGTAAAAAGTGGTGTGAGGATAGGGTAGTCGTTACAAGTGGGACAAGTGAATCAAGGTTTTGACAATGTTTAGCTTACCATGTCTGTACCTAACACCCCCCCTCCCCTATTTTTTCTCTCTTTCTTCCTCTCTTTCTCTAGACCTCCCTCTCTCTCTCTCTCTCTCTCTCTCTCTCTCTCTCTCTCTATCTATCTATCTATCTATCTATCTATCTCTCTCTACCTCTCTCTCGCTGTCCTCCCCCGCCCCCCTCAACAAACACGGACGTCTTTCTAAATACGCACCGCCTGGTGACTCAAAGAGTCACAACTCAGTCATACTAGTACACCCGATGGTTACGCAGCAACCTTTAGTCCTTTTAGGTAAGGTCTCTTTTTCTCTCTCCCTCTCTCTCTCTCTCCCTCTCTCTCTCCCTCCCTCCCTCTCTCCCTTCCTCTCTCTCCCACCCTCTCTCTCGCTCTCTCTCTCTCCAGCTACTAGTAGTAGTAGTAGTAGCAGCAGCCGCCGCCGCATTAGTAGTAGTAGCTGTAGCAGTGGTAGTAGTAGCAGCAGCAGCAACAGCAGAATCAGCCGTAGTTCTTGTAATAGTAGTACTAGTAGTAGTAGCAGCAGCAGCACTAGTACTAGCAGTAGTAGTAGTAGTAGTAGTAGTAGTAGTAGTAGTAGTAGTAGTAGTAGTAGTAGTAGTAGTAATAGTAATAGTAGTAGTAGTAGTAGTAGTAGTAGTAGTAGTAGTAGTAGTAGTAGTAGTAGTAGTAGTAGTAGTAGTAGTAGTAGTAGTAGTAGTAGTAGTTGTTGTTGTTGTTGTTGTTGTTGTTGTAGGGGAGTTTTCAACTTTGCCGCAAACAGGTAACCAAATAATTGCTCAATCCTTGCGTCAGTGAAGAATTCATGAAATGCTCCGTACTGCCCCATTTGAAAACCAGCGAATAAATAATGAGTCCTTGTAAAAATACAAAAACATTTATTTGCACAAAATGCATGAGGCGGCCATTAAAGGTGCCAACACTAATAGTCGGCACCAGAAATACTGTTTGTTATTGATTAATTTAGTCAGTCACGACAAGATGGCAGTACAGGGGCAATATTGATGCATAAAGCCTACGGTGGAGAAACAAGTTTAAGGTAGTTAATTATGAGGTAGAGAGGATATAAGTAGGAAGGTAATATCAAGATATGGACTAAAAGCAATCAGATAGACTGTAGAAGCAAGGCTAATGACACAGTTTTTGAAGTCTATTCAGCTAACGTTACTTTTGGAAAGAATACCTGACATAATGCGGCGTCCGTGGCTTAGACGTTGCGAGTAAGACTCGTAATTCCAACGAACCGCGATCGAAACCAACAATTGGCTGCGTGGATTTGTATCATGGTATGGGGCGTCGCAGGTCGATCCAACCTAAAATGGGTACCAGGATGTTTATCCTGGGGAAGTAAAGACAGCCGGCGTAATTATTACCACATTACCCACCTAGTGGCGATTGGTCTGTAAAAATATGCGTGCTCTTCCCACATGCCAAATGCGCCTAATCATGAAAAGGGATCTTTACTTACCTAATATAATGAAATCACCAAACGTCATCGCCAAACGGCTTGAACGAAAGTTGCCAGCTGGTAATGAACGTTCGTCTCCATGTAATAAACGACTGCCTCCAGCAAGATACACTAGATACAAGATACTGTTGTCACTGTGCAAATTCGGTTTCGAATTCTTTCCTGGCAATGAGCGTCAAATGCAACCCCAATTATAAGCCTGGATACATTAGAGTTCAAAGCCATTCTAACTTTCGGTTGCTTGCACTGCCAACAGTTTTTAAATAAAAAAATCAAATTATTTTGCATTAGCTTATTATGTTTGTGAACACTATTTTATATGCCCGTATTCTTCCGCGTGCTATTGTGCAACATAACAAGTTTTATATTTTTATCTCAAGTGAAAAGTCTAAAATTGTATTGTTTTTAATCTATTCTAATAAATGTAGTAATTCCGTCCAAGTTGACAAGCATAATATACGGAATTTTACTTACCGTATATCTTAATATCCCATATGGTGTATCCCATATACTGTAAAACTGTTCACAGGCTGTGTTCACAAATTATATATGACATGGAATAATTATTTTGATCGTACTTTTGTCAAATTTATGAGCTGGCATCTTGTATAGGACCAAACTTGGCTTCTCAATCTTTAACTAGTTCTAGTTCTCGTAATCTTTCTCACTCGATCAGTTCTAACAAATGCTAGTGAAAGTTGGAGAACACCCACAGATAGGGAACGGAAGTTGCTTCTAACACCCACACTAGATAGGGAACGGAAGTTGGAGAACACCCACAGATAGGGAACGGAAGTTGGAGAACACCCACAGATAGGGAACGGAAGTTGGAGAACACCCACAGATAGGGAACGGAAGTTGGAGAACAGCCACAGATAGGGAACGGAAGTTGGAGAACACCCACAGATAGGGAACGGAAGTTGGAGAACACCCACAGATAGGGAACGGAAGTTGGAGAATACCCACACGTAGGGAACGGAGTTTGAAGAACACCCACAGATAGGGAACGGAAGTTAAATGCATTTGAAAAAAAAAATCTCCTAAAAACATAATGAAACTGAAACTAGGTAAGGAGATTCAGAGAGATGTCTGGATAGTAGAGGGAAACAAGGTGTTAGTATAGTGAGCACACTCTAAGACGAAAAAAAGTACAGAATTCCAAAATAGCCGCTGAAATGGGAAACAAAAGGTCTGAGAAAAAAAAGGACGTCCAAAGGGGAAAAAAAGTTAAAAAAGAACGTTGTTAGGAGAATCTAGAAATGCTGGGTTGAACTCTGTGCCAGAAGTCGAGAGAGTTGCATGTAATAGAGCGGAGTAGGGGAATCGAATGTAAGTCCTATGTGGCGTCTAACGGCACACAAAGGATATATGTATGTATAGATATACATTGTAGGATGTCGTGAATGGTGAGTAAATAGAATGATATATCTCAAAAAAAAAAAAACATCTATATATTTATATGTATAGATATACATTGAATGATGTTGTAAATGGTGAGTAAATACAATGATATATCTCAACAAAAAAAAACAAAAAAAAAAAAAACCCATAGATATATATATATATAAGTTATATATATATATATATATATATATATATATATATATATATATATATATATATATATATATATATATATATATATATATATATATATATATATATATTGGATGATGTCGTAAATTGGAGTAAATACAATGATGTTTCCCAAATAATAAGAAATGAATATATAATGCAGGAAAAGTTAACTTCTTTACAAGATTTTGTAATTTGGGTGGGGGGGGGGGGGTGCAGGTGCCTAAGGTCACCTGTCATACTTGTGAGGGACCTGCAATACTTGTAAGGGACCTGCAATACTTGTGAGGGACTTCAATATTGTGAGGACCTGCAATACTTGTGAGGACCTACAATACCTGTGAGGGACCTCAATATTTGTGAGGGACCTCATTACGTGTGAGGGACCTGCAATACTTGTGAGGACCTGCAATACCTGTGAGGACCTGCAATACTTGTGAGGACTTGAAATACCTGTGAGGGACCTCAATACTTGTGAGGGACCTTATTACCTGTGAGGGACCTCAATACTTCTGAGGGACCTCAATACTTGTGAGGGACCTGAATACTTGTGAAAACCTGCAATACCTGTGAGGGACCTGCAATACCTGTGAGGGACCTCAATACTTGTGAGGGACCTCAATACCTGTGAGGGACCTTAATACTTGTGAGGGACCTCAATACCTGTGAGGGACCTCAATACATGTAAGGGACCTGCAATACCTGTGATGCACCTCAATACTTGTGAGGGACCTCCATACCTGTGTGGGACCTCAATACTTGTGAGGGACCTCAATACCAGTGAGGGACCTCAATACTTGTGAGGGACCTCAATACCTGTAAGGGACCTGCAATACTTGTGAGGGACCTCAATACATGTGATGGGCCTCAATACTTGTGAGGGACTTGCAATACTTGTGAGGGACCTTAATACTTGTGAGGGACCTCAATACTTGTGAGGGACCTGCAATACTTGTGAGGCATCTCAATACTTGTGAGGGACCCCAATACTTGTGAGGGACCTCAATACTTGTGAGGGACCCTAATACCGGTGAGGGACCTCAATACTTGTAAGGAACCACAATACCTGTGAGGGACCTGCAATACCTGTGAGGGACCTCAATACTTGTGAGGGACCTCAATACCTGTGAGGGACCTCAATACTTGCGAGGGACCTCAATACTTGTGTGGGACCTTAATACCTGTGAGCGACCTGCAATACATGTGATGGCCCTGCAATACTTGTGAGGGACCTTAATACTTGTGAGGGACCTCAATACTTGTGAGGGACCCCAATACTTGTGAGGGACCTCAATACTTGTGAGGGACCTCAATACTTGTGAGGAACCTCTATACTTGTGAGGGACTTCAATACTTGTGAGGGATCTCAATACTTGTGAGGGACCTCAATACCTGTGAGTGACCTCAATACTTGTGAGGGACCTCAATACCTGTAAGAGACCTGCAATACTTGTGAGGGACCTCAATACTTGTGAGGGACCTGCAATACCTGTGAGGGACCTCAATACTTGTGAGGGACCTCAATACTTGTGAGGGACCTGCAATACTTGTGAGGGACCTGCAATACTTGTGAGGGACCTGCAATACTTGTGAGTGACCTCAATACTTGTGAGGGACCTCAATACTTGTGATACTTGTGAGGGACCTCAATACATGTGAAGGACCTCAATACTTGTGAGGGACCTCAATACATGTAATGGACCTGCAATACCTGTGATGCACCTCAATACTTGTGAGGGACCTCCATACCTGTGTGGGACCTCAATACTTGTGAGGGACCCTAATACCTGTGAGGGACCTCCATACTTGTAAGGAACCTCAATACCTGTGAGGGACCTGCAATACCTGTGAGGGACCTTAATAGTTGTGAGGGACCCTAATACCTGTGAGGGACCTCCATACTTGTGAGGGACCTCAATACTTGTGAGGGACCTCAATACCTGTGAGGGACCTCAATACTTGTGAGGGACCTCAATACTTGTGAGTGACCTCAATACTTCTGAGGGACCTCAATACTTGTGATACTTGTGAGGGACCTCAATACATGTGAGGGACCTCAATACTTGTGAGGGACCTGCAATACCTGTGATGCACCTCAATACTTGTGAGGGACCTCCATACCTGTGTGGGACCTCAATACTTGTGAGGGACCTCAATACCCGTGAGGGACCTCAATACTTGTGAGGGACCTCAATACCTGTAAGGGACCTGCAATACTTGTGAGGGACCTCAATACTTGTGATGGACCTCAATACTTGTGAGGGACTTGCAATACTTGTGAGGGACCTAAATACTTGTGAGGGACCTCAATACTTGTGAGGGACCTGCAATACTTGTGAGGCATCTCAATACTTGTGAGGGACCCCAATACTTGTGAGGGACCTCAATACTTGTGAGGGACACTAATACCTGTTAGGGACCTCAATACTTGTGAGGAACCTCAATACCTGTGAGGGACCTGCAATACCTGTTAGGGACCTCAATACTTGTGAGGGACCTCAATACATGTGAGGGACCTCAATACTTGCGAGGGACCTCAATACTTGTGTGGGACCCTAATACCTGTGAGGGACCTGCAATACCTGTGATGGCCCTGCAATACTTGTGAGGGACCTCAATACTTGTGAGGGACCTCAATACTTGTGAGGGACCCTAATACTTGTGAGGGACCTCAATACTTGTGAGGGACCTCAAAACTTGTGAGGAACCTGCAATACTTGTGAGGGACCTCAATACTTGTGAGGGACCTCTATACCTGTGAGGGACCTCAATACTTGTGAGGCACCTCTATACTTGTGAGGGACTTCAATACTTGTGAGGGACCTCAATATTTGTGAGGGACCTCAATACTTGTGAGTGACTCTAATACTTGTGAGGGACCTCAATACTTGTGAGGGACCCTAATACCTGTGAGGGACCTCCATACTTGTGAGGGACCTGCAATACTTGTGAGGGACCTCAATACTTGTGAGGGACCTGCAATACCTGTGAGGGACCTCAATACCTGTGAGGGACCTGCAATACTTGTGAGGCACCTCAATACTTGTGAGGGACCCCAATACTTGTGAGGGACCTCAATACTTGTGAGGGACCTTAATACCTGTGAGGGACCTCCATACTTGTGAGGAACCCCAATACTTGTGAGGGACCTCAATAGTTGTGAGAGACCTCAATACTTGTGAGGGACCTCAATACTTGTGAGAGACCCCAATACTTGTGAGTGACCCCAATACTTGTGAGGAACCTTAATACTTGTGAGGGTCTTTAATACTTGTGAGGGACCTCAATACTTGTGAGGGACCTCAATACTTGTGAGGAACCTCAATACTTGTGAGGGACCTCAATACTTGTGAGGGACCTCAATACTTATGAGGGACCTCAATACTTTTGAGGGACCTCAATACTTGTGAGGGACCTCAATACTTTTGAGGGACCTCAATACTTGTGAGGGACCTCAATACTTGTGAGGGACCTGCAATACTTGTGAGGGGCTTCAATACTTGTGAGGAACCTCAATACTTGTGAGGGACCTGCAATACTTATGAGGGACCTACAATACTTATGAGGGACCTGCAATACTTATGAGGGACCTGCAATACTTATGAGGGACCTGCAATACTTATGAGGGACCTGCAATACTTATGAGGGACCTCGGATCAGAAGATCGTGGGTTCGGGTCCTGCCAGTGGTCAGACTTTTTTTTTAAATGACCTTGGCTCCCAGGTCGACCCTGTCATTGAGTGGGTACCAGAGGCACAGAACTGTAAAGTAAAGGCGGCCAGCATGCTGCTGAGGGCATCACCCACCAATTGCCGTTCGGTCTATAAAATATGCGTCTAACCCAATATAGCCGATACCCCCGAAGGAGTGGGGAAAAAGAGTCTTTACTTTCATTTTTTTATTTTAGACAAGGCTCCTAAACCCCTTAAGTTTCGAGCCTCTGAATGAAGGATGTGGTGATCACAATTGATACCAAAGAATCCATATCTGCGAAAAGAAATAATTACTTTATGGGAGGGAATATGATGATGGTTGTGATGATAATGATAATGGTGGTGATGATAATGATGATGATGGTGATGATGATGATGATAATGATGATGGATGGTGATGATGATGACAATGATGATAATGATGATGGTGGTGGTGATGATGATGAATGCTCATGATGATGATGATGTTGATGATAATGGTGAGATGAATGTGGTGATGATAAAGATGATAATGATGCAGAATGCCGCTGAAGATGATGATAATAATGATGATGAATGTGGTGATGATAATGATGATAATGATACTAAATGCTGATGATGATGATTATTATTTTGATTATGATGATGGTGGTGATGATGGCTGTGATGATAATGATGACGATGATGAATGCTGATGATGATGATGATGATGATGATGATGATAATGATGATGATGATGAGGATGTTCGTGATGATAATGATGATGATGGTGGTGATGATGATGATGATGATGATGATGATGATGATTATGATGGGGATGATTATAATGATAAATGATGGCGGTGATCATGATGATGATGATGGTTGTGGTGGTGATGATGATGATGATGATGATGGAGATGATGATGATGATGATGATGATGCGTATTTCAAAAAATCTAGCAAGGAAGTTCAGGCTAATACTGCGCTTGACGGGGGTAAAGATCATAACGACGATAACGATAATGGTGGTTGTGGGGGTGATGATGAATTGTGACGATAACGATGGTGATGGTGTTGGTGATGATGATGATTATGATGATAATAATTATGATCATGACTATGATAATGGTGATGGGGGTGATGATGATGATGATGATGGCGGTGGTGGTGGTGATGATGAAGATGATACTGATTGATGTGGTGGAGTGGAACTTGTGTTAATCATGGTGATATCATTCCACCCTTCTGCAGTCACCATATTTCTATTTTGTTTTTATCTCCATCCTCCTCATTTCCTGAAACATCTACCAAATTCAAACTGTTCTCAAATTGTACCCATACATAACTAACCCAAATCAAAATGCCACCAAATTCTCAGTTCCACCATGTTGCAAATTAGTCCTTTTTAGTCGTCCGTATTCTATTGTTTTTTCCCCGTGCACAGGATGTAAATCAACAAACACTGGTCTTTATTTTGTATATTTTTTGTTTGCTGTCTTTTCTTGAAAATCCAAACCTGGGTTTCGAGTACGAAAAAGAAAGAAAAATAATAAAAACTAAACCTTGGTGCTAATTAGCAGCAGAGAAATTTAGTAGCACGAGAAGACGTATCCTGTAGCTTTGTTAGTGCTTTAGTGTTTTTGTTGTCTTTTCTGTGCATTTTTTTTTTTTTTTGTGTTAAAACTATGTGTTTTTTTTTTTCCTCTTTCAAATTTCTGTCAGTATAAACAGTAAGTATTGACATAGTAGCACTGTCAGTAAAACGTGATGTAAGGTCACATACATACATTATGATCAACTTGATTCTGCTTTCTTCATCTTCAGCGTCAGCGCCTGTGGCTTAGTTGTAACGAACGCGCTTTGTAATGCCACTGTGCGGGGTTTAATCCCTGCTGCATACGGTTTTTCATGCAATGGTTTCGACAGTGGTACTGAGAGCTGATGGCAATGGCAAACTACTTAACGTAATATGTGCTTTAAAAAAACAATTCATAAAAATAGCTTGGGTTGGTTCTGCACAGTCATATAAAAAGGGGTAACTAACTATTTCCTCCTCTCAAACTCTGATTTCCTTTGTCTCCCACCCCCTCCCCTCCCCTCCCACCCATCGCCAATCAGTTGCCTTTTGCTTCACCGTCTCTCATTATCTTTCTCTTCATTTCTATCTCCCTCTCTTTCTCCTCAGTCTCTCACTCCTTTCGTCCTCTTATACTTTGTCTTTCTTCCACTCTGCTCTCTCTCCCCAGTCCGTCGCTTTGTCTGTCTCTCCGTGTTTCTCTCTATCTTTCTATGTTTCGCTTCTCTCACGATCTGTTCCGTTCCACGAACTCTCTATCTGTTGCCTCTTCTTTGATATTTCTCTTTCCATCTCCCCGCTAATTTCCGCCCTCTTTCTTTTTAATGCAGCGTCCTATTAAAAAAAATATGAATTACTAATTGTGTGTGTGGTGTATGTTTGTCGTGTGTGGTGTGTGTGAGGTGTGTGTGAGGTGTGTCTGTGTGGTGTGTGTATGGTGTGTGTGTGGTGTGTGTAAATGTGGTGTGTGTGTGAGGTGTGTGTGTGTGGTGTGTGTGCGTGTGTGTGGGTGTGTGTGTGCGTGTGTGTATTCCAAACTGACGGTGGTCGAGGCATCGAATTATTAACCTATTCTAAATCAAATAAACGAGTTTGCACTGAACACAAACTGCAACCAAATACTGCATACTTTTGTTTCAGCCGAAAGTGCTTAGTAGCAGAGCTGCCGAAGTTGGTACTTTTTCACAGATTTTGAACTATTTGACCCTCGCCAATCACAACTGAACTTTTGCTACCACGCCCGATGTTTTGGTAAATTTTTGAATTTTGCGACAAAATATAACAGCTTTGTACGCTGGATCCAAAAAGTGTTGCTGAACGCAAGCCGACCACAGTTATGTCACTGGCCATGTAATTTCCATCCGTGTTAAAGAATAACTGTATGAACAAGTGAATAAACAGTAGAGGGAAACTAATAGTCCAAGATCAACCAGCTTTTGTAAATAACCAAATACACTTTGGTGAAAATTTTGGAGTCGGAAATCGCTTTCCTCTTGTTTCAGAATGTAAGCTTAGTGTTTTCTCATTTATCTGTAGCTGTAAAAAGAGTTTTCTCTACCATTAACAATGTTTGCATGGTGTTTTCTTTAATTGCTCTTCTTTGAAGACTAACAAAAAATATACTGATGACATAACAGATGTTGTTCCAGGAAATCGTCACAACAGCGTTGTGACAAACTGTCATAACAAAAATGGCACAGCGATGATTTAACGGACAAAGAATTTCAGTTTTGACCAAAGCTAAGGTAAAAGAATATATGCGTTAGTGTGTTTCCGTGTGATTAAAGAGTTTTTATAGTTATTTTTTTTTTTTTTAAATTAGAAATTCAATATTTGGGTGTGTTCTGGCACAATTTGAGAGAGAGAAAAAAAATACGTTCTATTCCCAAGTAATTTTGGCAGCCCTGACTGTTAGTACATAGACCCGTTCCGACAAAAGAATAGATATAATTTCATGCGATCGTGAGAAGTAGAAGACATCGTATGACATTCAAGAACTAGGGGCCATAACTGTTGTAATGACAGTACGTGAATAAATGTCAATCCAAACGTGAAGTTGAACTGGTCAGCTTTACAGTACCACAATCCTAAACGACAAAATGAACGTTGCGGTTAGCAAGTCTTCATCAGAATGGGACGCAAATAGAAAATTGGACACAGAGGGATACATACAACAGTTTGGCTGTACAGTGAGTTTTATAAAACCTGATAAATGGAAGCGAGCCATTGAGAGTTGCGCTTTAAGCAAACTTTTTTATTTTTTTAAAGCTAAAATATAGTTTTAAAGTTAAATGATGAAAGGATTCATATCCTCGATAAGTGTGTTGAGGTTATATTTCCTGTCGAAAGCCACATACACCCAATCCTAACCTACACAGTCCGTGGCGACAGCACTAGAGATGCGGCCCTAAATCCCAAGACTCATATTCCCCCTGCCAACACCGACAAATTGGTAGATATAATCAGTAATGGCAATTTAGCTTGGCAGATGAGAACACCCTGGGCAGATGAGAACACTCCAGGCAGATGAGAACACCCTGGGCAGATGAGAACACCCTGGGCAGATGAGAACACCCTGGGCAGATGAGAACACCCTGGGCAGATGAGAACACTCTAGGCAGATGAGAACATCCTGGGCAGATGAGAACACCCTGGGCAGATGAGAACACCCTGGGCAGGTGAGAACACTCTAGGCAGATAACACCCTGGGAAGATGAGAACACCCTGGGCAGATGAGAACACCCTGGGCAGGTGAGAACATTCTAGGCAGATAACACCCTGGGAAGATGAGAACACTCTTAGTTAGTTAGTTAGTTAGTTAGTTGGGTTATCATCATTGCACTCCGGACATGTCCATAGGTGCTCAGATCCTCCCCTCAGTATGAATCCCAACGTCCGATGGCTAATAGTACCAGTCTATGTTGATTAACAAATCTTTCTGACGTGTCCGGTGTGCGTCTCGTTTTTTGCTGTGCCGATCTTAATTCCCAAGTCTGCCATTCTGGCGAGTGATGTGGATTCACTGCCACCAAAGTCCTCTATCCTTCCCATTTCTCTGAGGGCATTGATAATATCAGCATGATCCATAGGCCGACACGTCGGTAGTGATAGCGGATCCAGCCAGCCTGTCAGCTCTTTCATTTCCATCGACGCCTGCGTGTCCCGGAACAAAAATAAAGGGTGACTCCTCGCACAGTGGACTTCTGAATTGATTCAAGCCATTGTCTTCGCACTGAACCTGCCTGAACCCCCTCCGGATCATACTCATTGAATCACTGAGTATACATATGCGGGTGTATTTTTGTGTTTCAAGCCAGGCAAACGCTTGCGTCACTGCCATCACCTCCATCGTCATGCTGCTGGTTGTCATGGAGAAGGCGCCGTTGGCTTCTTTGACTGTTCTGCCCGCTGAGCGTGCTGTAAATGCCCATGCGCTTCTTCTTTGGCGTATAACGGATCCGTCTGTATAGATTAGTGCATCTGCTTCGTCTGAATTTTCACCGATGAGAGCGTTGACCTCTGCATTAACAGCAAACAGGATTCTCTTCTCTACATCGCCTGTTGAGTGTGACAATACAGGAAAATGTACAAATAAACGCCTGAGGCACAGGTATCCATTCTGCACCAGGTATGATGTCGGTTAGGCTGCATATTTGCCTAATAACATCTTCTGCCCGACCTAGCCATGATTTTTCCCCTCTTCAGTCTGTCGCCCTTTTCACTAAAAAAGTGCTTGATGCAGTGGGTGTTTCTTATCAGCACATATTTGAGGTATGCCCGAGCCCTCCACATCCTGATCCTTTGGTTCATTGTTGGAAAGTCAAGTAGATACCTCATTGCTCCACAGGATGTGTCTCTTGTACATCCCAAAAATAATACGCATGGCTTCATTTTGCACCTTCTCGAGTCGTTCAATCTGGGTAGCACTGACAGTGAGGATGGCCAGAGCGTATTCAATGGGGGAAAGGACCAGACCGTAGAATAGAAGCACCAGCAGTCTTTGCTCGATATTGGAAGCAGCCATAATCCTCATTGCAGATAGACCTTTGCGTGCTTTTGTTATCGCATGGTCAACGTGTTCCCTGAATGACAAGCTGCGATCGAACCTCACACCCCGAGAAACGTCATAACGTTGGTTCTGATCAATACATTATCACGCATTTTCACTTCTGGTAAGTCCGACTTGACAATGTGATTGTTCAAAGAGAACCATGACACTGCTTCTGCCTTTCGAGGGATTGACACAGGCATTGGAAACCATCACACCAGGCGGCAATTCGATCGAGTTCTTCGTGCATTGTGCTGGCGATCTCCTGTCTATCACGCCCTCGTCGATAAATCAAAATGTCATCAGCAAATGACAAAGTCCTTCCCTTTCCATTCAACTGCTGCTCAGTGATCATCACCGTATAAACGTTGAATAAGACTGGTGATAGCGGTGATCCCTGTGGCAAGCCTGGACATATCGTTTGCGGTTCTGAGGACCAGCTACCACATCTTAGTGCAATCTTTCTCTGGAACAGGACCGCAGCAATCCAGCGGATCAGAATAGGATTGACTTCTAGTTTAAGCAGTAATTGCACTCTTGAGAACACTCTTGGCAGATAAGAACACCCTGGGCAGATGAGATCACCCTGGGCAGATGAGAACACTCTGGGTAGATAAGAACACTCTATACAGAGGAGAACATCCTGGGCAGATGAGAACATCCTAGGCAGATGAAAACACCCTGGGCAGATGAGACAAGATGCCGGGTAGTTTGACATCATGGATGGCAGATCATCGATATCAGAATTGATTAAAAGTACTCAAGGAAGAAGGGTGTGGACAGACATGACTGTCATCGCCATACAGCATGAGCTATGGAAGATCATGTGTCAGAATTGACTGAAAGATCGCGAGACAGATGGTTGTGGGTAGATGTGACTGAATCACCACGCGGCATGAGCTATGGAAGATCATATGTCAGAATTGATTGAAAGATCGCGAGACAGAAGGTTGTGGTAGATGTGACTGAATTACGGCACGGCATGAGCTATGGAAGATCATATGCCAGAATTGATCGAAAGATCGCAAGACATAAGGTTGTGAATAGATGTGACTGCATCACCATACAGCATGAGCTATGGAGAATCATGTATCAGAATTGATTGGAAGATCGCGAGACAGAAGGTTGTGGATAGATGTGACTGTATCACCACACAGCATGAGCTATGGAGGATCATGTATCAGAATTTACTGAAAGATCGCGAGACAGATGGTTCTGGATAGATGTGACTGCATCACCACACGGCATGAGCTTTGGAAGATCATGTGTCAGAATTGACTGAAAGATTGCGAGACAGAAGGTTGTGAATAGATGTGACTGCGTCACCACACAGCATGGACTTAAGGAAGAAGAAACTGTCACACACTCGATCTCCCTCTGACCTGCAAAAAGGTTATTTAAATATTGTACACTCTTTTTTTTTTAAGGCAATATTTCTTCTATCATTAATTCTCTGTTATGTCATTCAATTCAGCATCTTCACATGCCATGTCAGAGCTATTTTTGTTATTTGTATATTCTTCAACATTGTTTTTATTTGCCACCTGCTAACAAAAGTCCAACATGTGTCCGGTAAACCAAACGTTAGCTTGTCGCTCGGTCGTACAGGCATGCTGACTGCTTTAATTAGGCTGCCGCGGCGACTTCTTATCTCACAGTACCTTCTGCAAACCACCAAGTCGTCTTGTCTCTGGCCGAAAGTAAAACACCATCCGGTAGTTCCGTGCAGCAGGGAACCAGCCCTGAGCTTCATGAACTCAGAAGGGCCCACCTCCGAATGCGTCTAGGAATCGTGGGCCGAAACGCGTGTCGACGAGGATAATTTCTACCGACGACTGGTAGATCCCTGCTGTACTTGCTCCCTGTGAGTTTATTCCTATTGTGCCCCCCTAACCCCCCCCCCCCCCCCCCCCCCACCCCCCACCCAAGTAATGACAGCTTGCAATGGGAGACAACTCCAATCAAAGAAATCCCTTTGATTCTCAAGAGTGACCGTTTCTATACTTTGTTGATATCTGTTTTATGGGTTGTTATGCTTTGTTACAAGTGTATTGCTGGATGGTACGCTTTCTTACATTTGTATTACTGGTTGACATGCTTTCTTACTTTTGTATTACTGGTTGACATGCTTTGTTACATTTGTATTACTGGTTGATATGCTTTCTTTCTTTTTTATTACAGGTTGATATGTTTTCTTACATTTATATTACTGGTTGACATGCTTTCTTACTTTTGTATTACTGGTTGACATGCTTTGTTACATTTGTATTACTGGTTGATATGCTTTCTTTCTTTTTTATTACAGGTTGATATGTTTTCTTACATTT
Source organism: Candidula unifasciata (assembly GCA_905116865.2). Taxonomy (NCBI): domain Eukaryota; kingdom Metazoa; phylum Mollusca; class Gastropoda; order Stylommatophora; family Geomitridae; genus Candidula; species Candidula unifasciata. The sequence goes on along the minus strand of CAJHNH020008551.1, from coordinate 69,823 downwards.
GTATTACTGGTTGACATGCTTTCTTACTTTTGTATTACTGGTTGACATGCTTTCTTACTTTTGTATTACTGGTTGCTACGCTTTGTTACATTTGTATTACTGGTTGACATGCTTTCTTACATTTGTATTACTGGTTGATATGCTTTGTTACATTTGTATTACTGGTTGATATGCTTTCTTTCTTTTTTATTACAGGTTGATATGTTTTCTTACATTTATATTACTGGTTGCTACGCTTTGTTACATTTGTATTACTGGTTGGTATGCTTTGTTACATGTGTATTACTGTTTGGTATGTTTTTTTACATGTGTAATACTGGTTGATAAGCTTTGTTACATTTGTATTACTGGTTGATATGCTTTGTTACATTTGTATTACTGGTTAATATGCGTTGTTACATTTGTATTACTAATTGGTATGCTTTGTTACATTTGTATTACTAATTGGTATGCTTTGTTACATTTGTATTACTGGTTAATATGCTTTCTTACTTTTTAATTACAGGTTGATATGTTTTCTTACATTTGTATTACTGGTTGCTACGCTTTGTTACATTTGTATTACTTGTTGGTATGTTTTGTTACATTTGTATTACTGTTTGGTATGCTTTCTTTCATGTGTATTACTGGTTGCTACGCTTTGTTACATGTGTATTACTGTTTGGTATGTTTTTTTACATGTGTAATACTGGTTGATAAGCTTTGTTACATTTGTATTACTGGTTGATATGCTTTGTTACATTTGTATTACTGGTTAATATGCGTTGTTACATTTGTATTACTAATTGGTATGCTTTGTTACATTTGTATTACTAATTGGTATGCTTTGTTACATTTGTATTACTGGTTAATATGCTTTCTTACTTTTTAATTACAGGTTGATATGTTTTCTTACATTTGTATTACTGGTTGCTACGCTTTGTTACATTTGTATTACTTGTTGGTATGTTTTGTTACATTTGTATTACTGTTTGGTATGCTTTCTTTCATGTGTATTACTGGTTGCTACGCTTTGTTACATGTGTATTACTCTGGTTGGTATGCTTTGTTACATTTCTATTGCTGGTTGATATGCTTTGTTACATGTGTATTACTCTGGTTGGTATGCTTTGTTACATTTCTATTGCTGGTTGCTACGCTTTGTTACATGTGTATTACTCTGGTTGGTATGCTTTGTTACATTTCTATTGCTGGTTGGTATGCTTTGTTACATTTCTATTGCTGGTTGATATGCTTTGTTACATGTGTATTACTCTGGTTGGTATGCTTTGTTACATTTCTATTGCTGGTTGGTATGCTTTGTTACATTTCTATTGCTGGTTGATATGCTTTGTTACATGTGTATTACTCTGGTTGGTATGCTTTGTTACATTTCTATTGCTGGTTGATATGCTTTGTTACATGTGTATTACTGGTTGGTATACTTTGTTACATGTGTATTACTGGTTGGTATACTTTGTTACATTTGTATTGCTGGTTGGTATACTTTGTTACATTTGTATTACTGGTTGGTATACTTTGTTACCTCTGTGTTACTGGCTGACTTGATTTGTTCCTGTGTGGCATGCTTATCACATAGTGACCAAACTGCTTTGGACATTAGGCTTCCTAAAGAAAGGTTCAAAGCCCCAAAAAAGGAGGAGGAGGGGGTCGGAGGGTTTTTGTAATAGCTCAGGCCTTATCGAGTAGTAATTAACCCTTTTCTTCCAGCTAAAAAAAAAAAAAAAAGCAAGCTTAAGGAAAGGGCGGGGGAGAAGGGGTGTGGGCTAAAGTGGCGGATGGGGTGCCCGGTCTATGCTCAAAAATGTTTTCGTGTTTGTCCTTTCTAAGCTAAAAAAAAAAAAAAAAAAAACCAAAAAAAAAGGATTTATATCCATAACGGACTGACAAGCAAGTGTGCTTGCCAGGGTCTTATGGCTGCTCCAATCTAATAATGTAATGTAAAAGTGCTCTTTGCCACTCCATCAGGCCAATTGGGCATATATGGCTAGACCTGCATTTTATAGACCAATCAACACTTGGTGTGTCATGTGGTCACACTGGCGACCTTTACTCCCCGTGACTTTTACTTGATACCTATTCAAGTTTGGTCGACCTAGAAGCAAAAGTAATTTTTTAGAAAAAAGTCCACCATCGTTTGGATTTAAACCCAGGATCTTTGGGTATACGCAGGCGAGCGACGAACAGGCTCGCAATTTGATAATAGCGACTGTCAAAATCAGCAGTTCTCAACCTGTGGCTCGCGACTCTTTTGGGGGTCGAACGACCCTTTAACAAGGATCACCTAAAACTATCGGAACAACACATATTCAGTGAAGCTATGAAGTAGCAACAAAAATAATTTTATGTTTGGCGGTCGCCATAACATGAGGAACTCTTTTAAAGGGTTGCGACATTAAATAGGTTGAGAACCACTGATCTAAATGGTCCCAGGTGGGGGCGACCACAACGCTTACAATCCCGAGTCTTACATTGTGCATTTTTGAATCGCAGAGAAATGAAGATGTTTTTATTCCAGCAGGCAAGATACAGCAAGCCAGATATGCAATGTACGGAAACCCGATAGCCAACTTGTCATAAAATTGTTCGTTATTCGCGTTAGGATGGTCGTCATTGAGTTGACTTGTAGAACTTGTAGATCTAGAAAGACAGTGTCTAAATTTACCCCTTTCTCCTTTATGTCTCTAATTTTGGTGCTTGATACTTTCTCGGACCTCGATTCAAACGTCTTTATCTGCTCAGGACTGCAGGACACAAAAGGCTTGTGTGGCCGTTACAAATTCCTAATTGTAACTTCTTTAGGGATGAATAAAGTAACAGAAAATGTATTAGTTGGCACTCATAGAAAGAAGTAGAAAAATAGAAAAACCCACTAAACAACATAACAATCGATAGCTATAATTACCGTGTCGGGAATTGAACCTGTCAATACGGCGTGTGCGCCTCGCTATGGAAACAAGTGTACTTAAAACATTGTCAACTAGGCAACACCCCTTTCCCCATCTCAAATGGTGTCTTATTAGCCATATCTATCGTACAGCTTAAAATCCACAACTTTGGGAGTGGACAGAATTAATTTCAAAACATTGAAATGGCACAATAGTTTATAGAAATTTATATTAACGAAGCATAGGTCGAATAACAAGCGCAGCAACAATTTACAAACACAGTAGACCGTAATGCTTTGTCTAGAATACATAAACATTTAAGAAAGTGTTTTGGGAATTTAATGCAATATCTGGGATCTTCTCTGCTGTTCTGCCATTGATATTCCATTTTTACTTTTCACTGAGGGTGGCAAACTTCCCGGTAGCAGCCCAGTCAAATAAATAGATCTCAGTATATATAAAAAAAGAGTAAAACAGAAGGAAAATCCTTAGCACAGTCGATAGGAGACTGACTTTCAGGTCCAGCTGCGACTCGCTGTAGCCAAGGTAGGTATTCGAAACCAGGCAATTCCTGGGGTTCACCCAGCCTATAGGAAATGGATACCAGTGTTGACACTCTAGGGGGAATGGAGGAACGTCGCCCTAGCTACGGAGTTACGTGCGGATGGCGACACAGGCGGACAGTTTCTTATCAGCTGTCCGCACTGGTGGCAGAGCCCTTATGGTTTATAACCGTGTGCAATGACGCTGGCTCACATTTCCCGACTTTACCTTTATCTTAAGTCACAGCAGAAATGTTATATTAACGTACTATGCTGGGCGTAAGGAGGAAAGCTCGGCTTAGGAATGATGATCTTAAAAGGAGTGTACCAATACTATACTTTATAGGTAGACAACATTTCAAATGGTTTGGCCATATGAAAAGATTGGCATGCGACAGGGGACCACAAAGAGCAATGTTATTAAGATACAGTGGAAGTAGAGTTAGAGGTCGACCGCGCAGCATATTCATCTCAGAAATATCAAAGACACTGAAAAGTATTGTATACGAAGCAAACAGAAGGGCCCGTTCCAGAGATCTCTTCCTGTGTGATGCCGTGATTCATTCCAGGACTAGGGAGCAGAAGAAAAGAGTGAAAAAGTTACTACGATATTTCTCTCCAATGATCGCTTGTAACTAGGCTCTATAATAAACAACAATGTGGACTGTTCGACAGAAACTAAAAGGAGGATGGCCATAGCAATGCAAAGATTGAACAGCCTTAAAAGTATATGGTTAAGCACCAGCAAGGAGATAAAAATTCGAATTTTGAGAGCATGCGTCTTCCCTGTGGCTACATACGGATGTGAGTCGTGGACTATCTCTCAGTCCTTAAGAAAGATAATAGTGGCTTTTGAGCTGCAATGCTATAGAAATATTCTCAGAATACCTTGGACAAAGAAGACGAGAAATATTGATATCTTAAAAGATCTGAATATCAAGGAAGATTGGCTAATAAACAGCATCCTTTCTCGGAAGCTGAAATATTTTGGTAATATCAAGTGCCACAAAGGATTGGAAAAAATTATAGTAGAAGGCATGGTACCAGGAAGGAGGAGCAGGGGCCGACCGACACGAAGATGGGCGCAGGACATAAGTGACTCCTTGAGTATGAAAGTACATGAGGCGGGAGAGCTGGCGAGAGACCTAGTTTCTTTCAGGCAGACTGTGATGAGAGCGACGTTCTGCAAAGGACCTGCTACATGATGATGAGATCGCTTGTAAATTCACTAAAGTTAAAGTGGGAAGAACCTACTTAAATTCACTTTAGTGGGTGTCATCCCAAGTAGCTTGATATCTCTTTCTCTCTCTCTCTCTCTCTCTCTCTCTCTCTCTCTCTCTCTTTCTTTCTCTCTCTCTCTCTCTTCTCTCTCTCTTTCTCTCTCTCTCCCTCTCTCTTTTTCTATCTTTCTCTCTCTTTCTCTCTCTCTCTCTTTCTTTCTCTCTCTCTCTTTCTCTCTCTCTCTCTTTCTTTCTCTCTCTCTTTCTCTCTCTCTCTTTCTCTCTCTCTCTTTCTCTCTCCCTCTTTCTCTCTTTCTCTCTCTCTTTCTCTCTCTCTCTTTTTCTCTCTCTCTTTCTCTCTCTCTCTTTCTCTCTCTCTCTCTCTCTCTCTCTCTCTCTCTCTCTCTCTCTCTCCGTTAAGCGGCTATCTAACGCCCAAAGTACGAACATTCTAGCTACGACAATTCCACTATGGGTCTCTACAAAAACTGTAATAAACAAACAGACAACAAAACATATGTTCGTACTCCTACATTCTTTGAAGGATCCCATAGTATCTTTTTTATTTGAAATTCTTATTGGTTTTGTTTTTTCCTTGTCCTAATCTTCGCAAACCTGAAACAAACTACACCGTTTTATGTGAGTCAGCTCAGAGATTTAATCACTAGCGATTTAAAAAAAAATCGATTCTAACCAAATTCGTTTACCGTACAATTTAATTTTAACCCGCAAAGGGAAAAGAGTGAAAATTTCTTATTGGTTGCACTGGTGCCGCCCAAAATGATTTAAAAGGCGCTCAGCAGTAAATAATGGTTACAAGTAACAGGTAGAACTGAAGCATGTTTGGTAAAGAAAATAGGAAAGAATGGTCAAAGGAAAATAATAACAACAAAGGTAATTATTAAATATTATTTCACATCAGTCTGCGTGGACTTGTACACATACCTCTAACGGTAAGTGAACAATTTAAGTAGTATCTTCTTCTTCTTCTTCTTCTTCTTCTTCTTCTTCTTCTTCATTATCCATTTCGAATTTAGCATCTGTTAACTCCGGCGGGAAGTTCTGATTGTTAATTAACTTCTGGACTTTAGCCTTACCTCGGAACTTGAGTTTTGCGTGCATTGCCGTTTTACATATCTGGGATTTTTTTTTTGTATGCAGACTGTTGGTTGTCGGCCTTACGGGCCTTCGACTTCGAAGGAAACTGATCAGTCGTCTCTTAACGCATGCTTGTTAGGGAGCAGAGAGTCATTCCCCCAACCCCCACCATTCACACAATGTGGTTGAAGAGCCAACACTAGGAAAGTAGTACACATGTAAAGATACGGTTTCAGTTTACCAAAACAAAAAAAAAGTAAAGTAATGGAGCATGTTTCACACCGTTGTGTGTCATGGGCATATAGGGCAAGACTTGTAATTTATAGACCAGTCGGCACTCGGTGGGTGTTGTGGTAGGACTTTCTCTGGTACTTGTTTAATGCTGGGTTGACTTGGGAGCTTAGGTTATTTGTTGAGAGAAAAAAAAGACCAGTTTCGTCAGGATCTGAACCCACGACCTTCTGATCCACAAGTAAGCATCTACCCGCTACTACATTGCGGCTCCCATCACCAAGTAAGCATCAACTCGCTACTTCATTGCGGCTTCCATCCCCAAGTAAGCATCTACTCGCTTCTTCATTGCGGCTTCGATCCCCAAAAAAGCATCTACTCGCTACTTCATTACGGCTCCCATCCCCAAGCAAGCATCTACTCGCTATTTCATTGCGGCTCCAATTCCAAAGTAAGCATCTACTCGCTACTTCATTGCGGCTCCCATCCCCAAGTAAGCATCTAATCGCTACTTCATTGCGGCTTCCATCCCCAAGTAAGCATCTACTCGCTACTTCATTGCGGCTTCTATCCCAAAGTAAGCATCTACTCGCTACTTCATTGCGGCTCCCATCCCCAAGTAAGCTTCTACTCGCTATTTAATTGCAGCTCCCATTCCCAAGTAAGCATCTACTCGCTACTTTATTGCGGCTCCCATCCCCAAGTAAGCATCTACTCGCTACTTCATTGCGGCTTCCATCCCCAAAAAAGCATCTACCCGCTGCTTCATTGTGGCTCCCATCCCCAAGTAAGCATCTACCCGCTACTTCATTGCTGCTCACATCCGCAAGTAAGCATCTACCCGCTATTTCATTGCGGCTCCCATCCCCAAGTAAGCATCTACTCGCTACTTCATTGCGGCACCCATCCCCAAAAAAGCATCTACCCGCTATTTCATTGCGGCTCCCATCCCCAAGTAAGCATCTACCCGCTACTTCATTGCTGCTCACATCCGCAAGTAAGCATCTACCCGCTATTTCATTGCGACTTCCATCCCCAAGTAAGCATCTACCCGCTACTTCATTGCTGCTCACATCCGCAAGTAAGCATCTACCCGCTATTTCATTGCGGCTCCCATCCCCAAGTAAGCATCTACTCGCTACTTCATTGCGGCTTCCATCCCCAAAAAAGCATCTACCCGCTATTTCATTGCGGCTCCCATCCCCAAGTAAGCATCTACCCGCTACTTCATTGCGGCTCCCATCCCCAAGTAAGCATCTACCCGCTACTTCATTGCGGCTCCCATCCCCAAGCAAGCATCTACTCGCTATTTCATTGCGGCTCCAATTCCAAAGTAAGCATCTACTCGCTACTTCATTGCGGCTCCCATCCCCAAGTAAGCATCTAATCGCTACTTCATTGCGGCTTCCATCCCCAAGTAAGCATCTACTCGCTACTTCATTGCATCTTCCATCCCCAAGTAAGCATCTACTCGCTACTTCATTGCGGCTCCCATCCCCAAGTAAGCATCTACCCGCTTTTTCATTTCGGCTTCCACCCCTAAGTAAGCACTTCTGGCCTGCAGTCCTGTTTCAGAATCTGAGTGTTTGACAGATCAGACTCATTTGTCTGCAGACTGTTGGTTACTTGCCTCTCAGGCAGATGCACTCTGACTTCAAAGCAATCTCCCAGTTAGTCGACTCTCACGACATGCTTTTAGGGAAGGGTGGGTCTATTCTTGTTTTTCCTATAATAGGGCCTCAGCACCCACACAGGGAGGTTTAAGTATCAAGTTAGAGGATATGGTTTGGGTATAAAGTAAAGGATATGATTTAATTGCGAATCTGAGGATATAGTTTGAGTATAAAGTTATGGATATGATTTGAGTAAAAAGTTAAGGATATGGTTTGAGTATAGAGTTAAGGATATGATTTGAGTGTGAAGTTAAGGATATGATTTAAGTATAAAGTTAAGGATAGGGTTTGAGTATAAAGTTAAGGATATGGTTTATGTATAAAGTTAAGGATGTGGTTTGAGTATAGAGTTGAGGCTACTTTCCGCGGCTGTGCATCATCAGGTCTTCAATCAAGGTCGCCTGCCTTTTAGACCAGTGGCGCATGGGGCATTCTCTGCTAGACTCCGGTTTTACAGACCAATCGGCACTCGGGGAGTAATGTGGTCAACACCAAACCACTCGCCTTTATTTCCCGGGGCATGGCCAGGTTACCATTTTAGGCTGGAGTGAATAGTTTTTCTTCTTCCTTATAGTTCTCAATTGAACAAAGGCCCTTAACCAACTTACGCCAAGTGGGTCTATCCTTCGCTATTACATGCAGCTCTACCCATGTCCTCTCCATCTTTTTAACTTCATTCTCTAGCTCCCGTTTCCATTTTTTAAAATCTTCCTTTATTTATTCAATCCTGTGGGTTCCAGTGCAAAGACATTCTAGTTATATTGTTTTCATATTTTCCCAACGTCTGTCCTATCCAGCGCCAGCGTCTTTTCTTTACCTCCTCGCTTACTAGAACTTATTTAGTTCTCTCCCGAAGCTCTACGATGGTGATTATATCATACCATTTAATTCTCTCTATTCTGCGCATGCATTTGTATGACATTCTTAGGCATGTGTAAATGCCTAAACTGTTGTCCATGTTTCGGCTCCATACAACAGTACTGATTTGATATTAGAATTTAAAAGAAAATTAAGTGTAGTATTATTTTAAATTTTTTTTGACCTCCATTAATTTCCTAGTGATATCTTGCATTTTTTATTCGTATTGTAATAGCTCTATGAGTTTCCCCATCTTTATCTACATTATATCCCTAACAGGTGCACCATTCCACGTCTGGGGTGTGGTACCATTACAAGAAATCATATTACTATTTACCTGAATAATTCTCATTATCTTTGTCTTTCTTTTATGGATTTTCATACCTAGCTGTTGTGATCTTCCTTGAAGTATATTTATCTTGCATCTGATTCCCGAGTGGGATAGAAGAGAAAAAACCTCAGCGAAGTTAATGTGTGTTAATATTTCCATAAAAAGAACAGTATGTTTTCTGGTTAAAGTTATAACAACTTTCCTTGGTTCACAGAGTAGAAAGAGATAAATAATTACAGCCTGCTAGATGATAAGGCACACTCCTCACAGGGTCCACTCAAGAGGAGTTACGACCATTATCAATTTTTACAGAACGTCGCTTACGCTAGGTCATGGATGAAAATATCTGTTTTTGAAAGCCTGTTCTTCAGCTTTATATACTTGCATCTGCAGTGTATTGTACCCACCTTCATAAGGGTCTACCTCTGCATCGTTTCCCCAGAACCTGTGCTTCCATCCTCGTTCTCACCTGGCCAACATGCCGTTTAAGATGGCTAAAGTACCTTAGTGTCACAGGTCAGAGGCAACAAGAACAGGAATTTGCATTGGACTGTAAAGTGAAGAAACCTGGCCAACCATCAGTTAATAAAAGACCTTGTTTAGTCGTTTATTGTTCTATTTGGCTGTCGCTCTGTTGTCGGCTCACAATTGTTGACTAGGAGTGGTCTGTGTCTATTGTTGAATAGGAGGTTTTTTTTTTTTTTTTTTTGTCTATTGTCCAAGGAGTAGCTTGTTTACGTCTCGACCTGAACTTAGGGTCAGTTTAATGTGTATATTGTCTCCGTATCAAGGTTTAACTGTAGGTTTGTTCAAATATTAGAGAGTCTTGTGTGTAGTACACCGACCGAGCCAGTTATGCAATGATCTGGTACCAGTCAATACATTGTAGGCTGCGGCCAAGGTAATGTCGCTCGAATTTCCCTGTAGGCTTTCCAAAGCAGAGGTAATTGTGGTGGAAATGTCACTCGGAAGCCACACGGCGTTGGCAGTGACGAGAAGATTGTCTTTCGATGGCCTAGCGGCCGAGACATTAGCAAAAAGTGGTGACGTGTCTCTCGATGGCCAGACGGCCGAGACAGTGTCAATTCGTAGGCCTTTGGCAGAGGTAGTGACCAAAAATCTCAGTTTGTTGGCTTTCTCGAAACCGAGTTATTGTTCGATGCCAGTTGTAGGCTCACCCAGAGCCGAGGTAGTGGCCAAAAATGTCAGTTTGTAGACTTACCCGAAGCCTAGGTAGTGTCTGATATGTCTCTCGATGGTCATGGGGCCGAGACAAGTGAATTTATTGTAGGCTTCCCCGAAGCCGAGGTTATGTTCGATGTCCATTGTAGGCTCACCAAGAGCCGAGGTAGTGACCAAAACGTCTATTGTAAGCTTTCCCAAAGCTGAGGTCACGGTTGTGAAAAGTCCTTCAAATGCCACGCGGTGGTGGCAAAGGCAAATGTCTTCTTAATGACACGCGGTGGTGGCAAAGGGTGGTAGAAGCAGTTTGATGTAAGCACCGTGGCTGAGATAACAAGCAGCTGAGAGAATTTATCTGCGAAGAATCACTGGACGTCAGAGAGGAAATCAAACTGATCAAGAATCCTGATCTAAGCTGATTACCTTTTTTTTTTTTTTTGCAGTTCCATGTTACTGGGTTTTTTTTTGGGGGGGGGGGGGGGTGGGGGGGGGGGGGTGTGGGTTAGATTTGCTTGTTGTGTGTCAGTGATGATTTGGTATGTGTTTAAACGCATTGTTCTACCAAGGAGCGGATTAAATAGGGGTTTATTCTTCTCTGTTGGTGTCTCGGACACCAGCGCACATGCTAACGTGTTGCGATGTTATCGCTATCGTTTATGTAGATAGGGGTTTGTAGTGATTTTACAGATGGTAGCTGAAACTCAAACGCAAATGTTCACTGGATGTTTCATGGCTACTGCCATCTTGATGTTTCATAGCTACTGCCATCTTTGATGTTATTTCTGTCTGGGACTTAAACGTTCCTTATCTAGTTTTCTTGGGGCGAGTTATGCTTTGCTCGTATGTCAATTACAGTTATTTTTGGGTGTATGTTAATGTATGATGCTGCAAGTAACTAGTGATAACGTGATGTCAGGATGATAATTTTATTTCAGGTGGCTATGGCCAGTAACTCTGTTGGATGTAGAACAGGAGTTGGAGGAGGATTAGTAGGCAATAATTGTTATCTATTGTGTAGTTGCAGGGACGTCAACAAAAATAATATGCCGATATGTCACAGGTCAAAGAGACCACAGGAACAGCTATTAGCTTTAGACGGTAAAGCGAAGAAACCTGGCCAGCCTCAGTTAATAAAAGACCTTGTTTAGTCTTTTATTGTTCTATTTGGCTATCGGCTCCCTTGGTCAGACGCCATGTTTGCCGTTGTTTAACTGCACATAGTCTCAACGCACAGGTGTGTCAGATAGGACCGGCCCAGCGACGCTAGACTGCTCGTGTTCGCGATAATTGTACGTTTCATTTGTTTAGATGGTGTTAGAGTTGATTTCCAAAGTGTATTCTCGCAAGGATAACATATAAGTGATTTGCTGGACTAGTGGTATATTGAAGCTTAACGTACATGTTAAAAATGTTTTTTGGTTGTTGTTGCTGTTGCTGAGGTAATCTCGCTGAGCGTATGGTGTCATTATCATATTTTCTTGTTAGCTGTGGATGATCGCTTTTGATTCTGGTCGAGCAGGTTGGTTGTTGTTAATGTATTATTTGTGAAGTATACGTTAATTCTATGTTCAGTTCAGTAAAATAAACAGCTGTTTAATTTGATTATAATTCATTTGCTTGATTTAATTTAGGATCTATAGTCCGTGGTTCGTGTAGGTGTATGTACCCATGTAGTTAGGTTGTTATCATGTAACTCACGATATAGATATTCATTGTCTGGGTTCTGGTGAAATATTCTAGGATCTCTGCTCAGAAGAACCCTTGTCTTTTCTTTACTTTCCTGTTTTTGCTGTTTAGCGGGGAACTATTACTTTTGTTCTAATCACAATTTTCTTTTATCTCCCATACTTCTGTGTTTCTTCCTTCTTTTTATTCCCGCTAGCACATTAGGACAGGATGCTGTTAAGGAGCCAGTTGTCCTCTATCCTCAAATCATGTAGGGAATCGCTGTTTTTCTTCTTCTTGGTCAATACTATTCCGTGAATCAAGATTAATCACCCAAGTAATGTATGGATACCTCCTCTAAAATGAGTTGCTTCTGTGGGTAGCAAGAGCAGGTTCAACTAGAAGTCTTCCCGAAACTGGTTTAAAAATTAAATATGTTCTTGTAAAGGCCTGTCATCGGTACAGCTGGGACATAAATCAAGTTACCCTTGTTTTCAAAACTAGTCAAACAGCTCCTTTGGGAAAAGAAAAAAGTTGTACATGTTGCCTAATTGCCTCATATATCTCGGTTAGGTTGTAAATAAGCACAGCGCTGTTATGTTTAAACTAAAAATATCGGAAAACACAACCGAAATAGAAAGAAAGAAAGAAAGAAAGAAAGAAAGAAAGAAAGAAAGAAAGAAAGAAAGAAAGAAAGAAAGAAAGAAAGAAAGAAAGAAAGAAAGAAAGAAAGAAAGAAAGAAAGAAAGAAAGAAAGAAAGAAAGAAAGAAAGAAAGAAAGAAAGAAAGAAAGAAAGAAAGAAAGAAAGAAAGAAAGAAAGAAAGAAAGAAAGAAAGAAAGAAAGAAGGAAAGAAACAAACAAACAAACAAAGAAGGGAAGGAAGATACAAATGACTGAAAAAGGAAGTTCACTTTACGGTTTTGTTTTGGTTTCCTCATGCATGTTCATTTACATGCTGGGGCTAGGAGAGGAAAGTCAGAATTTATGAATACATATGCGCGTGTCTGTGGCCATCTGGCAAGTTCTACGAAAACAAAATTAATCAAATTCTGAGCGACAGCCATTAGAATTAACAGGAAAGATGGCCGCAGCGTGGAGACAGCAAATACAGATGGGAACGGAAATTATACAACTTCAGCCATTTGAAAAATTTACACGAAGTTTTTCTTTCTCCAGTTGATTCATAAATGATTTCGTGTGTTTTCGTAATAAATTGCGTAAGACAATGTGATTTATAAATTACATAACATTTAGCGTATATTTTTAATGAATGATATTGGCAAATATAATTCTTAATTCACAGAATTCAGTTGACTTTCTTTATTCATCATTGACCACAATTTATCATTGTTAGCATCGTCGTCTTCTTTATCATCATTATTATTCTAATGAGCAGCTACACGTTACATAAGTGAGTTAATATTTCATCTTAAGCCTAGGGTGGCGCATAAGGCAGAGGTCATAGCTCTCTGTGTCTGGCGGTTCGTTGCCACCTGTTTTAGGTCTTGGAAGTTTGTTAGGCCCATTGTTGAGCCTTCCATGATGATGGTTCTAGGCATGATGTCTCCTGGTCTTCCCCGGTTTTCTGTTCCCTTCCGGTGTCTATATGAGGGCATGACGGGGAAGTCTGGTCTTATCCATTCTGAGTGCATGGCTGATGTAATTCCATCGACACTTTCTTTATAAAACTGGATACATTGTCTTGCTTGGTCTCTTGTCCTATTTGCGTATTGGATATGAAATCTCCCCAGTGGAGATTTAGTATTCTTTTAAGACATTTGTTCACAGCATTTGTTTTTAATCTAGAGCTACTGTTGCTTGTCAGATCTTGCATCCACAAGTTAGCACTGGAATCACATAAGAGTTCAAGACCTTACGTTTTGTGTGTTATGTTACATAAAATCGACAGTTTATTCTTAAATTTCGCTCTTTCCTGTATTTGTTTCGATATCATAACTAAGGTTCAGTCTAGTACCTTGGGCTTGTCATGAGTATTCCTCTCAGGGTTTCTTTTTGACCTCCTCGTCTTTTCAGCCCTCCTAACGACTAACTACTTTATAAAGAAGGATTTAGAAGAATATATTTGTCCACTTTACAGACTCTGGTAAAAATGTGGCCTTTGGATTAGTTTGTAATAACCAAAAGTCAATAGAAACGCAGATCTTGTGATGTTTATTGATTGCTGCAACTGTTCAATGTTCCCCTATAGCACAAATCAATTTCTGAAACATTAACAGAAGCTGTTTCGTGAGTCTCAAGTGACTGTCAAAGTCCTTAATGAACCCTAACGAATCGTGAAGTCCATATGTTCAAAAATTACGTTTTTGTTTTTATTTTTTGTTTCTGCGTTCTTTTAAAATCGTTAAAACGTAAGGCGGAAATAGACGGTAAGCTGCATGTGACACATCGATGGTATAACACGATAGTGATGATGGCCATGACAATGATGAGAATGATGATGATGAGCAGGAGGAGAAAAAGAATGATGATGATGACGATGATGATGGCGGCGTTGATGCTGGGGGAGAATAACAATGATGATGATACTGATGATGTTGATAATGAAGATGATGATGATGATGATAATGCGATAATGATACTGATGAGGACGATGATGATGATGATGATAATGCGATAATGATACTGATGAGGACGATGATGATGATGATGATTATGATGTTTTTGATGATAGTGATGAATTTCATTATGGCGAATAATGACGATGATGATGATAATGGAGGAGGATGGCAATGATGATGATAATGATGATGTTGATGATAATCATGATATTGATAGTAATAATGATGATGATGATGATGATGATGACGATAATGATACTGATGAGGATGATGATGATGATGATTATGATGTTGATGATGTTGATGATGTTGATAAATTTTACGACAGCGAATAATGGAAAAGTTTCGTGAAAAGAAACAGTGATCCAAATATGTCTGTTTCAGACAGACCTATTTCTGTTAAAAACTAGGCAGCAAAACACGGACTTTTGCATAGGGCGACCACACGTCGCGTTTGAACCGGGACAGTCCTTTTTTTAGGTGTGTCCCTAAACATCTATGCTGTCCCGTTTTCAAGTCTAAATATTACCAGAGCATCCCGTTTTCAAATCTTAATTGGTAGGTTGTCCCGTTTTAAACTCTAAATATTAGTAGGGTGTCCGGTTTTCAACTCTAAAATTTAGTAGGGTGTCCCGTTTTCAGCTCTAAATACCAATAGTTTGTCCCGTTTGCTGCTGAAGATATCATGGTCACCCTACTCATACAAGTTCCTGTATATTATAGTTTTAACGTCTTCTGTATCACGCCATTGATGCAGCCACTTTCTATTCACTCACCTGACTCCTGTAGGACTGCTTGAGAATGGAGACAACGATTCTCAATAAGTTATTCTTTGAACTTTCCAAAATCGATGGCGTAACGAGCATCTAGACACACACACACACTAGCACCGCCAACGTTATGCTCTAATTGGCGTCGTTGTTGAATTTGATTTAGTCCGATACATTGTCTTTGACATGTTCTTTCAATAACTAAGGTCATAGGCGGGCGACACTCCCACCCATATGATAAGGGGGCGCAGAAAAGAGGGAATGAACGGTAACAGTCTGACTTACTATACATGTCGTAAGAGTCTTACTAAAGAGGGTATTTACTGGTCTGACAACCTAATCATGTAGAATATTCTAGCTGCAAAATGTAACAAATCAAAACTAGAAATGGTTTCTGCGATTCGGTTGTTCCATTTTGCTTCAGAGCAATATGATCAGTAAAAAAAGGGGGTGGGTGTGGGGGGCAGATGATAATAAAGGGGGAATGAAGCGAAAGCAGAAGAAACAAGAAGAAGATGCAAAAGTGATCATGCTGGTCACCAAAGTGATGATGATTTCGGCAATGAGAGCAGGACGCGAGGGTCATCACTAGAAGGTGCTTAGTAACCAAGTTATCTTTGTAGAATGTTGGGTCCCATAAATTTGTCTAAGTGTCGGGGGGGGGGGGGGGGTTTCAAGCCTTGTTTAAGTGCACAAAATAATTTTTATTATCTTGAAAATGGTATCTAAAAATAATACTATTTTTAAATAATTTGAAATTTATTTTGTTTTAAAATACTTTAAAAAAAAAAAAGAACATCTGTACATTGCTAGGGGAAAACACGTAAAAGACTACTTTCCACGCCTTCTGGTGTGTTGGGTATATAGTGCTCTACCCATATTTTATTGCCTAATCGGCACTCTGTAGGTGAAGTAGTCTACATCACGCCGGCAGCCTTTACTTTCCAGGACTTTACGCAATACCCATTCAAGCCGGGGTCGACCTGGAAGAAAAAGTAATATTTGAGAAAAAAGAAAGAAGTAATGCTTCCTTTAGATTTCAACTAACGAGGTTTTAGATATACAAGCTAGCGTCTACAGTATGGCGGCACCAGACATTACTTAGCTCCCTTGCAAATGTTCTTGGGAATGCTAAGAGTTATTGGGGGAGGGGGGAGGGAGGAGGCAATTGATATGTGACCATCCGTGTGCTACTACAAGAAAGATGCATGCTCTGAATTGTTTGACTTCCTTGACAGTGTTCGACCATTGACTTGTTATGTTGTTTAAGCTTTGGCTACCATCCTTTGGATGAAAGTCATAATATCAAATAAAGGTGAACAACAATACCAGTAATTATAGTCATTAAACAAATAATTCAGCCACACGGCAACAGGAAACAAGTCATAGCTAGCTTCTGAAAACAAATCCCATACTTTGATTATCAAAGACCCTAAACAGTTAACAATCAAACCCTCGGGTAGTCAGCAAAGTAGCGGCAACAGAATTCTTGACTCGAGTCATTGGAAAAATTGTATTGAACCTAATTTGTTTTTAACTGACAGGCTTCCTTTGTCATCGTTAGATTAATTTAACAAACTAACGAAAGCCGGAGAACACAGAAGCACGAAATGAAATCACCCAGAAGGGAGCAAGGAAACAAACTGACCTTTGAAGAAAAGTATCAGGTCCTGAAGAATTGAAAATTTTACGACCGGAAACAACAATTAGATTTAAATTAAAGTTGATGCTTTGCTCTCAAACAAATCTCAAACGACAAAATGGCAACCAGACAAAGTCATAACAAATTAATTGATTTCCTGGTGTGGTATACCACAGTCAAATCAAGGAAGTTATTTATGAACTTTTGAGTAAAATCTTAATGAACATCATACATGTTTCTCTTTGTAACGTTAGTCAACTAGACTGCACAATTTTTCAATTTTCCATCTGTTTTTAATTGTATCACATCTTGGAGCGATTGTTTTCAACTGGAAATAAAATAGTTTATTTCGTTTTCTTCTTTTAATTTACCAATTTTGTTTTTGAAAGGTGTTTTTATTTATGATTACATAAAATAAAACCGAAAACCCGTCATAGGCGCAAAAGCCTCCCTCTTTGGACTACAAGTTAAATTACAACCGTTTTGTGGTGCCCCAATATAATTGTTTAATTTAGCTGTATGGTTGAACAGCTGTTTCCGGAAACGAACAGGCGGACACCTTGGCTGGCTCTGCACAGCTTCATGGAATATTGATGCACGATAAGGCAGGTTGGGTTAAGGCGTTGTAGAAGCACGTGTACAATTAGGAACAGTATATTGATCATCAGAGTAGGGTGAGAGTGATGTAGCGAGAAGTGGCGAGGGGGTCTGGCCGATACTCGATGCTCAGAGGAAAGGCAAGATAGACATATAAACAGACTGTTGCTGGCACCACTGGTTTTTGAACTCTGCGCTGGCTGGGAACGATGCAGATGCAGCACTTATGGGAATGCACGGAGTGCTGTGATCTCGCTTCTTGAGTCATCTCAACTAAACTTAGCCTACACCTGTGTGATTCGCGTCCTTGGGATGTCAGTCCTACAGAATGCAAGTTTGGAGATCAAAATCTGATGACCAAAGACAACATAACAGAAAATATTACTCTATCTATTTATCTATCTATCTATCTATCTATCTATCTATCTATCTATCTATCTATCTATCTATCTATCTATCTATCTATCTATCTATCTATCTATCTATCTATCTATCTATCTATCTATCTATCTATCTATCTATCTATCTATCTATCTATCTATCTATCTATCTATCTATCTATCTATCTATCTATCTATCTATCTATCTATCTATCTATCTATCTATCTATCTATCTATCTATCTATCTATCTATCTATCTATCTATCTATCTATCTATCTATCTATCTATCTATCTATCTATCTATCTATCTATCTATCTATCTATCTATCTATCTATCTATCTATCTATCTATCTATCTATCTATCTATCTATCTATCTATCTATCTATCTATCTATCTATCTATCTATCTATCTATCTATCTATCTATCTATCTATCTATCTATCTATCTATCTATCTATCTATCTATCTATCTATCTATCTATCTATCTATCTATCTATCTATCTATCTATCTATCTATCTATCTATCTATCTATCTATCTATCTATCTATCTATCTATCTATCTATCTCTCTATCTATCTCTCTCTATCTATCTCTCTCTCTATCTATCTCTCTATCTCTCTATCTCTCTATCTCTCTATCTCTCTATCTCTCTATCTCTCTATCTCTCTATCTCTCTATCTATCTATCTCTCTATCTATCTATCTATCTATCTATCTATCTATCTATCTATCTATCTATCTATCTATCTATCTATCTATCTATCTATCTATCTATCTATCTATCTATCTATCTATCTATCTATCTATCTATCTATCTATCTATCTATCTATCTATCTATCTATCTATCTATCTATCTATCTATCTATCTATCTATCTATCTATCTATCTATCTATCTATCTATCTATCTATCTATCTATCTATCTATCTATCTATCTATCTATCTATCTATCTATCTATCTATCTATCTATCTATCTATCTATCTATCTATCTATCTATCTATCTATCTATCTTTCACTCTGTCTGTTTGTCTGTCTAATTATCAACTTCAAAAGAAAAAAATTTAAATCATCTTAAATGTCCCATTCAACTTCGATAAAATCAACGAAAAGCATGGTTCCTACAAGACGAAGCAGGCGTATAACCAACGAGAAGGTGGACAGTAGAAGTAGATACACTTTGATCATGAAAAGACTTGAGATAGAAAAAAAAACTAACTAAGCATCAGGAAGCTTTCGGAAGAATTGAACTGAGTAAAGATCTGACATCGTTTCACTCGGCCATTCCCCTAAGCCTAGGGTTGGCAACATTTTCTGTGTGTCCGCAGGCCAAATTTAGAATTACCAAAATGGTCGTGGCTACGTAGAAAAATATAAGCCATATTTTTGTAGTATAATCTAAGAATATAGTCCCTCGCTTCACCTCCATTTAGACACATTTCACCCATTGACGCTGGTGTATGTATTCCCAATTTGTCTGTTGTTCAAGCTATTTATTTGCAGAAATTATTTTATTAAAGGGAAAAAAAAAGGAGGAAAAAAAAGGGGAGGGGGCGCGGGGCGTTATTATCAGCAAACTTACACCAGACTCGCGAACTAGTCAAGATTGTCAGCCAGCCAGTTTTGGCCTGCGATCCATTGTTTGCCTACCCCTGACCTTAACCCTCTATTGTCATCTTCAGTAGACAGCAAAGGGTTCAAATAACAAGGGCACCAGTAGCAGTTTGATTATAAGTCCGTGTAAGTCCATTTGGCTTTTATTCTAAGCTTTGAGATGAACTGGCCAATCCGGTTATTTCTTTATGAGGCACTGTGATGAAATGACCGGGTCCGTCTCCCAAATATCCAATCTGGTCGCCCGACTACACGGAGAATATTACGTCGTTAATCCGGTACAATTTAAAAAAATAGTAAATGGTCCTTTTCTAGGCCTTTGGCGTATGGGGCATATAGGGCTAGACCTATATTTGTATGTACAAATCAGCACAAGATGGGAGATGTGGTCAGCATCACGCCAAAGGTAATCCGGATTGAAAAGGAATTTGGTCCGGCAAGGGAAATAATAAGAACAGAGACAATGGAGAACATTGTGACAACTGGAAAGATCAGTGGAAAAATGGGTAGAGGCAGACCAAGAGAGATTATGCTGGATGGGCTGAAA
>CAJHNH020008551.1:0-40000 GCA_905116865.2 Candidula unifasciata | reverse complement strand
GGAAGAAAACTATTGCTTTTATAATGACTGTGCATAAATGGTGCAACTACACTGTGGATAAATTGTGTCAAGATATTTCAGAGCCCTGAGTAAGTTGGATAAAAACAATATTTTATTTACTAACCTCTCACAGCAAGTCACTCTTTGCCTTTTTACTAACTGTTGACTAAAAGTATAATTATATGTTGTAGAAGTACACCTATAATATTAATCCCTAACCATTTGTGTTCATTTTTGTGAATCATCTTCTGCTTCGCGATCACTGGTTGTAAATTCTGGCAGAAACTTCTGGTTGTTCATCTACTTCTTATGCATATTTGCAGTTGTATGGTCTGGGCTCATTTTTGTGAATCATCTTCTGCTTTGCAATCACTGGCCGTAAACTCTAGCAAAAACGTCTGGTTGTTCATCTACTTCTTATGCATATTTGTAGTTGTATGGTGTGTGTTCATTCTTGTGAATGGTCTTCTGCTTCGCGAACACTGGCTGTAAACTTTGGCAGAAACTTCTGGTTGTTCATCTACTTTTGGGCTTTAATCTTGTTCCAGACACTGTTTTGAACAACGAGACCCGGTGTCTATATGGGGAATTTTTGTGTTTGATATGTGTATGTTGCACGGCATTTGCAGTTATATGGTCTGTGTGCTTCACTTACCTTTAAAATGAAATACCATTCATGATACTTATACGCGTTGTTGCATGCAGTATTCAGAAATATGTATGATGTATTTTTTAATGGTTACCAAAAAAAATGACAATGATAAGGAACTGATTTCATCCCACAAGATGAAACCGGACAAATTTGTTTGTGCTGTTTGCACCTTGATGATAGATATTTAGTAGTGCTATAAGTACTGTTCAGAATACTGCTCTAGGTGAAAAATTATTGCACATATCAATTTGATTTTGACTGTGCTTGTTTACTAATTATTAAATAACAGTAAAATTATATGTTGTAGTATTCTACTTGTAGTAATGATAACCATCAATCACTTATATTTATGTTATGTATGATATGTGTATGTTTCACAGCAGTATTTTCATGTGCTAAATTTGATAAAGTACAAATGTCACACCCACCCCGCCCCCCCCCCCCCTGGGTCCTCTAATGCAATACCCTCTCAAAATCAAAGAGTTTGCACTAATATTTTTTTACCTTTGCTGGAATAACTTCCAGTTTATATCTACACGTTATTGATGTTTATGTTTATGATGACTGTAGCAAAAGCATTTTTGTTTGTCTGCAAGAGCCTTTATTTTTATATTTTTAAAGCAAACTTATTTATCTTCAAAATGACATATTATTCTTTAAAATATGTCGCAAATTAATAAAACTGTAGTTTAATTTGTATATACATCTCCTGGATAAAAACTGTAAACAGAGAGGGACTCCTTACTTGCACAAAAACGGGAATTCCCGTTGACCCAGTTGGCCTATAAATAGAGAAGGCCGTGTGGTCAACATTACACTGGCTGCCTTTACTTCTTAGCACTGCACCTGGTACCCACACATTGCTGGATCATTTTCTAAGAAATCCCAATTCCAATAGGATCAGAACCCACAACCTCTCGACCCACAGCCGAGGGCCTAGCCGCTACACCACAGCTCCGGGGTGGGATAGATTTGCGAAAGAAATACAACAATTTATTTTGTCTATCTATCTATCTATCTATCTATCTATCTATCTATCTATCTATCTATCTATCTATCTATCTATCTATCTATCTATCTATCTATCTATCTATCTATCTATCTATCTATCTATCTATCTATCTATCTATCTATCTATCTATCTATCTATCTGTCTGTCTGTCTGTCTGTCTATCTATCTATCTATCTATCTATCTATCTATCTATCTATCTATCTATCTATCTATCTATCTATCTATCTATCTATCTATCTATCTATCTATCTATCTATCTATCTATCTATCTATCTATCTATCTATCTATCTATCTATCTATCTATATATCTATCTATCTATCTATCTATCTATCTATCTATCTATCTATCTATCTATCTATCTATCTATCTATCTGTCTGTCTGTCTGTCTGTCTGTCTGTCTGTCTGTCTGTCTGTCTGTCTGTCTGTCTGTCTGTCTGTCTGTCTGTCTGTCTGTCTGTCTGTCTGTCTGTCTGTCTGTCTGTCTATCTATCTATCTATCTATCTATCTATCTATCTATCTATCTATCTATCTATCTATCTATCTATCTATCTATCTATCTATCTATCTATCTATCTATCTATCTATCTATCTATCTCTATCTCTATTTTCTCTGTGTGTGTCTGTGTGTGTATACGTTTTATGTCGATTAACAAACCTTCTTCTTCTTCTTCTCGTTGAACAGATGTAAACTCTGGCGGACAGTTCTGGCTGCTCATCCAGTTCTGGATTTCAGTCTTGTTCCAGAACTTGAGTTTTGCGTGCAAATGCGGCTTATGTGTATGCAGTCTGCTCGTGCCTCACTTATCAGGCAGATGCACTCCCAATGTGAAGGAAACACCCTTGATTAGTAGACTTTTATGACATGCTTTTTTTGGGGAGGGAGGAGTCGGTTCGGTGGACGGGGGGGGGGGGGGGGGGGCCTTAGGTTATTTATCCACCCCCCCCCCCTTCCTGCCCCTAAACAATGAGGCCCAGGAACCCACACGAGAAACATAAACCGAGTCTTCTGTGTTCACACTTAGAAAAATCTTGTAGTCCACATACTTGAAGGGAGACACGTGACTGAAGGGAGACCAGTGACTGAAGGGAGACGTGTGACTGAATGGAGACCTGTGACTGGAGAGAGACATGTGACTGAAGGGAGACATGTGACTGAAGGAAGGCGACAGGATTAAGCAGACCTGTGACTGAAGGGAGACCTGTGACTGAAGGGAGACATGTGAATGGAGAGAGACATGTGACTGAAGGGAGACATGTTACTGAAGGGAGACCTGTGACTGAAAGAGACATTTGACTGAAGGGAGACCTGTGACTAAGGGGAGACCTGTGACTGAAGGTAGACATGTGACTGAAGATAGACCTGTGAATGAAGGTAGACCTGTGACTGAAGGAGACCTGCGACTGAAGGGAGACCTGTGACTGAATGGAGACCTGTGACTGAAGGGAGACCTGGACTGCAGGGACACCAGTGACTGAAGGTAGACATGTGACTGGAGGGAGACCTGTCACTGAAGGTAGATATGTGACTAAAGGGAGACATGTGACAGAAAATGCACATGTGACTAAAGGAACACATGTGACTGAATAGAGACATTTGACTGAAGGGGGACAGGGAGAAAAATGAAAAACGAACAAATGCTAGGAACCCACTTCAACATTTTTATGGAGTTTTTCTCGAATACCCTGCGATGTCAGCGTCTGTGGCCTAGGCGTTGCGAACGCGCATCGGAATGCCAGAGTGCCGGGTTCGATCTGAGCAGCTACCGATTTCTTGCCTCGCGTTTGTATCAAGAGCATATCGTTTAGGAGCAATGGCAAACTACTGAACCTAAACTTTGCCTAGAAAAACCGCAACATCCAAACCAAAATGCAAGTGTTGGTTCTGCAACGTCCTGTAAAAGGTACGCAATTTTAACCCTACGAATACGGCAAAGTCAGTAGTGTAGCGACTAGAAGTTTGCCTCCTGGTCTGAAGGCCTTAGGTTCGGATGTTTTAAACATAACGTTTCCTCTTAGGTATCATTTAGATGTCGGGAAGTGAAGGCGGCCGGCGAGAAGTTCACCACATCAACTAAGAATTTGCCGATTAGTCTTAATCAATGGTTTTGAAACATTTTCTGGTGGGACGCTCTTGAATTGGTGAGTTTCCGTTGCAGAGCGGCTAGACGCGCTCCGCGGATCGGAAGGTCGTGGGTTCGCTCCCTGGCGGAGCCGGACTTTTCTTCAAAAATGACCTTGGCTGCCAGGTCGACCCAGCCTTGAGTGGGTACCGGGTGCAGTCCCGGGGAGCAAAGGAGGCCGGCGTGATGCTGACCACATCACCCATATTGTGCTGTTGGTCTATAAAGTATAGGTCTAGCCCTATATGCCCTATACGCCTAAAGGCGTGGAAAAGGGTTCTTTACTTCACTTACGCTCTTGAATTAAGGCAAGACCCCCATGTGTCCCTCCTTCCCCCCCCCTTTCTTTTCCGAGTTTAAAAAAGATGTGATTTAGAGAAGAAAGAACAAGACCAAGCACTGTTAGTAAGAACTTGGAGAAAAACATCCACAGAGATCAAAGTTTCAAATAAACCAAACGAATCAGTCACCAATAACTGATAATTTAATGTCTAGATATCATTTTGATGGCTGTGACAGCTTTGTCTCGATGACATGAGCAATTTAGTCTGATGTTGCGCAGGATACCAAGAAAACTGACACCAAAAAAGATGTTAGTATTACAGGCTTTAACAAGTACACATGCATTTAATTTAACTATTGCTTGACGGCCAATTGAGTCCTCATTGGAACCCCCTGAAATCTTCGTTTGAACCCCCTTGAATATTTTTTGGAACCCAATGAATCTTTCCTGGAACCCATTTAATCTTCCTTGGAACTCCTTGAATCTTACTTGAAATCCTTTTGAATCTTTCTTCGAACTCAATTTAAACTTCCCTGGAACAATCCCCACCCCCGAATTTTCCTTGGAACCAACTTGAAACTTCCGTCGAACCTCCCTTGAAACGTGCCCAGGATGAAAATCCTTGATCGAAAAATGAGTCTAGACATCAGAAGCGCAATACGTCACTGGAAGTCTAAGGCTCTGTGACGTTACTCACGGATCCCAGTTGTCAACCTGCTGTCCTATTTACTGTTGCTCTTGACACCCTTCAGTCTTTCCAAACGATAGTTTTATAGTGTGCTATGAGGAGGCATGGGACACACACCCCAAGGCGATGGCGAGTGTGACTAGCAAGACCCACACGCATTTGGAAAAGTCTGCTACAAGTATAGCATGGGATGTTGTTGCTACAATTTGTATTTTGTCTTTTTTTTTTTTCTCCTTTGAAACAGACGCTCAGTTTTCATGCTCTTTGCAGTGGTTTTATTTTTTTTTTATTTTTATTTTTTATTTTTTTGCTCTCATTCCCTTCCTGATTCGCCCCCTACAAGCAACACGGTCTATGACATTTTATACTGACGAATCCACGCAATATTCGTATCATTCATGTCTCGCTTGCACATATCTTAATATCGTAGTAGAGGTCAGCCGCTTCTATCCATCTGTATTTCACCATAAAAGATGTCCTTATGGACATCCATTCTCCTGGTGTGATCCAGCCACCAGAGCCTTTGTAGACTGAGCACTATGAAAAACTACCAATTACTGGCCTTTTTCTTTTAATTATTCCACTTTTGCTTTGTAGGCAGGTGGGCATTTGAGCCTGAGAAATTAGTCCGCCTGGCTAGTGCTGTTGCCACGACTATGCAGGTGAGGATTTTAATTTGTCCCTGACAGAAAAATATCCCTAGCCTTAATGGGAGTATCCCTCTTGAGAGCCCAGCTTTCTAACGGCTCGACCAGCCGCCCCTCGAACATTTAGAAAATGTTGTAATATCTGCTTTTTCCAGTACCTCAGTGATTGTGAGTTTGTGATCGTCTCATGCCACTTAATGCCAATCATTCTTCTTAGACATCGCATGTGAACATTATCTGGCCTCCCTATGTACTGAGTCTTGTCTTGTCTTGTCTTGTCCACAATTGCCTCACAGCGTAGTGGGGAGTCGCAGTTTTCTATCCTGGGCCAGGTGGGTTGCACGTGTTGTTGTTAGTCCGTGTTGCTTCAGGATCTCTGATATATTGTCTATCCATTGTACTCTCGGTCTGCCTCTTGCTCTAGGGCAGTAGTGCTGTTCGTTGTATGCTCGTAGAGGCAGTTGGTCGGTTAGCATTCGCGTACTGAGTAACCGATGAAAAATCGAGTTTTCTACCCCTGTCTGCCAGTACACACTTGCCTTCTCTCATTTCGCATACACTTCCTGCCTGGGACTGCTGTAATCAGTCACCTCCGGTCTGGTTCTAGGACTGACCTTTCCGACAAGGGCAGAGACAGATACAGATGACTTTTCACTGACCCCTCTCTATGTGGGTACAAGGGCCCTATTTTACTCACCAAAACGACAATCTTCAACCCCCCACACCCACCACCACCAACACCCCCACCCCCACCCCCACCACCACCACCACCACCACGAACATGTCGTAAAATATGACGATTGGTGAAACGAATATGGTGGGCCGAAATTTGCATATTTTGCAGCCTTGCTCAAACTACATGACAACCACACGCAAACCACCTTGTAATTTAAACGCAGACGAAAAAGAAGAAGAGGAAGATGATAAAGAAGAAGAAGAAGTAGAAGAAGAAGAAGAAGAAGAAGAAGAAGAAGAAGAAGAAGAAGAAGAAGAAGAAGAAGAAGAAGAAGAAGAAGAAGAAGAAGAAGAAGAAGACGAAGAAGAAGAAGAAGAAGAAGAAGAAGAAGAAGAAGAAGAAGAAGAAGAAGAAGAAGTGAAGATGATGGTGATCTAACTTCCCCACTGCTGGAAAATGGTTCTTTACTTCACTTACGATCTTAAATTAAGGCAAGACCCCCCAGTGCCCCTCCTTTCACCCCCCCCCCCTTCCTTTTCCAAGTTTAAAAAAAAAAGATGTGATTTAGAGAAGAAAGAACAAGACCAAACACTGTTAGTAAGAACTTAAAGAAAAACATCCACAGAGATCTCAGTTTCAAATAAACCAAACGAATCAGTCACCAATAACTGATAATTTAATGTTCAAATGTCATTTTGATGGCTGTGACAGCTTTGTCTCGATGAAATGAGCAATTTAATCTGATGTTGCGCAGGATACCAAGAAAACTGACACCAAAAAAAGATGTTAGTATTTCAGGCTTTAACAAGTACACATGCACTTAATTTAACAGTTGCTTGACGGCCCCTTGAATCCTCATTGTTAACCCCTGATATCCTCCTTGGAACCGCCTTGAATCTTCATTAGAACCCCTTGCCAAAACAAGACAATGTATTTATTCTATACATGTACACATTTTTCAATGATCGATTAATTTAGGGGAAAATAAAGGGAGTTAATTATACACATTTGTATGAAAACAAACACTTTGTAATATTCGCTTAGCGTTATCGGATGACAGTTTATATTTACTGGCATATTTTCGGCTGAAATTATTTATAACGCGCAAAAACCGCAGAATTGTGCTTTTTTCATCATCTGAATTTCGATTTATTAACCCGGAAGAGGAAGTTCATTGTTTCAGTAAAGTACAGGGGAAAGACATCCCTTTATGAGAAAAGATCTGGTCATCTCCTTGTGAAATTCAATGTTTCGTTATGCCCCACCCTGGCTCTTGCCAGGGGCCGCAATATAGCCCGACCATAAATATGGCCTAATGGCTGAATGCGGTTTCTGGGACCTCTCCACGGGTGATCCTCATCCACATGGTGGCACTTTGTGTCATCGGGTGTTCATTGCTTGTGTGATGTCCTGGAGGTGTAAAAGAAGATAAATAGATAGACAATAAAGGTAATAAGTTGTCCCCATGTGGGAATGCAATTTGTAGTTCTTTCGAAGCCCAACCCTGGCTATTTGCCGGGGGCCACAATCTAACCCATTAGTAGAACGCTGTTTCTGAGACCTCTCCACCGGTGATTCTCATCTGCATGGTCACACTTTGTGTCACCTGGTGTTTATCTCTTTGTGTGATGTCCTGACTTACTTAACAGATTAAAAGTAGGAGTTAACTATCCGTCCGTCCCAATTTGCTAGGCAATTTTTTTTTTTAATTGTAACACCCCATCCCGGTTGTCGTCGATGTTTTGTATAACCTTACAGTTGAACGGTTTTTCTAGGACTAGTACCTGGGGAAATCTCACCCCAGTGGTGACACTTTGAGTGTTGATCTCTCGTTGTAATATCCTGGGGTTGAATGAAACTCTTTCAGGTTCAGAGGATTCACACCGTCACAGTCTTTACTGCCAAAGCCCTACAGATTAGACCGGACTGGTGTCGCTAATAATACAACACTTGTCCCCAAATAAGACTCATTTTTTTCTTCCTTTGTCCTTTTCTTTGCGTTCACCTGTTGTAAACTCCTTCGGAAACTTCTGGGTGTTTTTCCACCTCTGGACTGTAGTCTTATTCCAGAACCTAACTGTTGAGTGCGCATCCGTTTAACAAATCTGAATCAATTGTATGCAGATTGTTGGTTCTGGGCCTCTAAGGCAGATACACTCTCACTTCGAAAGAAAAAACCATAGTTAGTCCTCTCTTACGACATGGTTGTTGAGGAGGCAGCGGGTCTATTATTGTTTTCCCCACAACGGAGCCACTGAGCCCACACGATTTTTTTTTTTTTATTAAAGCACCGACCCTGGCTGTATTTCATGGTACCCCGGAACCGTTGACAGAGCCCTAATATAACCTAGCGGTTGAAACTGGGTTTGTGGAACTTGTACCGGGGGATTCTCATCCGAATAGTGACACTTTGTATCAGCGGGTGTGGTCCTAAGGTTAACCGTCACTCACTCGGGGCCAACACAGGTGCCCTGATTATAACTTCTCTGGATTATATGCAGTGCATATCTGGGGTTTGATGTGATGTCTCACAACAATGGATTTATCCCAGGGTGGTCAGACCTTCGGATAGAAAGCCGGAGATGGAAAAATGGAAGGAATGGATGAAGATTCAAGTATTTTTCTATATCATCTTTCTAATCCAGGTTAAAGCTGATATTTATTTCTGCAAATACAAATTATTTATTATTAGTGTCACCGCTCTATAGTTTTGCCTGGTCCTCTGTCGTATTTCTTCAGCATGGCTCTCTGTGGCAGCTGATACCAGGGCATTCTGAAAAGATGACCAAACCATTTCATTTATTGTTCTTGAATGAATTGTTAAAATGATAAGTATCAGTCCTAGTCTTCTTCGTAATTCTTTTTCTTTTTAAAGTTGAATTTGTTTTTGTTTCTCTGGTATCTCCTATCTTGCTATGATTTCTTCTTAATTTTTGTATTCAGAATTGTGCATTGAATATACCTTGTTGCCATTTAATGAGGTTTGATGTTTTGAGGTTTTGAACAAGAGATCTACATCATGGCACACGGGTAGTAACTCATAAATGCTCCGTTCTTCTTCTAACTCAAGTCTGAGTTCGAAGAAGTTCTGCATAGTGCACAAGCTCTGTAGCACTGGCGAGGGTCCTAAAATACTTTGGGTAGATTTTTAACTCAAAATTTTGCCCACCATCGCCGTTAGGCTACTCTTTTCTATTTAACTGCCAAGGGATTTTTTATGTTCGCAACAGTGCACACTGACGTCATATTTCACTACCCAGAGACCAGGGGGAATTACTAGACGTCCAAGTCCACGTGAAAAAATCCTAGCCCTTACCGAAGATTGAACCCGGAGCCTCTAGCACTCGAGGCGGACACCATGCTTCGAGACCACGCCGCCCCCTCGTGGGAATGAGATATCTGAGAGGGACGGCAGGGGTGAGAAGAAGGGACGAAATCAAGAATGCGGTCATAGCAGAAACGTGTGGCACAGAGCCAGCTTAAAATGAGACACAAACCAAATAGTTTGGCCATATCTTCTTTTTCTTCTTCGCGTTCACCAGCTGTACACTATGGCGGAAAGTTCTGGTTGCGTGTGCATCAGTTTTACAGATCTCATTCTCTTGAATACAGACTGTTGGTTCCTTGCCTCTCCGGCAGATGCACTCCGACTTCAAAGGATGCTTCTCAATTAGTCGACTCTTACGACATGCTTTTGGGGATGCAGTGGGTCTGTTCTTCTTTTCCCCACAATGGGGCCCCGGAACCCACATGGGGGGGGGGGGTTGGCGATATAAAGAGATAGCCTTGTGACGCCATAGCATTTTAGGCATACACCAAAATGGCGTGGAGCACAAGGTAGATCAAGTACAAGATGGAAAGATAACATCAGATAAATTCGACAACAGCACGATGTGTCTATGGTCGAGGCAGCCTAAATAATAAGAGGCTCCATCCGCACTTGGAACGGTAAAACAGGAAGTGAAGAAGAAGAAAAGGACTACTTACTGAGAAAGCCGTGCAACTTTAGTGGCTAGAGGACTTGGCCCGGCGTCTTTAAAAAAATCATTTTTGCGGTCCAGCCATACCAAAATAAGCACGTTACATTTATGGGCAGTAAAGGCGGTTTCGTAAAACTGAGAAGTCACATTAGTCATTCTGTATTGTCACATTCACAAATCACAATGAAGGTTGTGGTTATAAAACTTTAATCAGTTCAAACCATAACAACTTTCAGTTACCAACAATGGTATTATAGCATATATTAGTATTATAGCACTGTAGACCAGACCCTTAGCCTATGTTGGTTTTAGAATGAAAATCCAAGAGCAGACAAACCAGGGACTTCTATTCTGATCCGCCAGTTTCATTATCATCATCAAATGCCTTACGAGATGCATTTCCACAGATCTCGGTCCTTGGTGCTTTAGATCAATTCTACTTATGGTATTCCTCCATGCTACTGTCTCAAGCCATCCACCATCATTTCTCATGGTCTGCCTCTGCCTCTTCTACCAGGGATCTTTCCAGTCGTCACGATATTTTCCAGTGCTTCTTTTCATCACATGACCAAAGAACTTTGCTTATCTCATTCTCATTGTTGTAAATAATGCTCTGCTTTAATTAACCAGTTTTAGCAGTGTATATTGTTCCAGACATATTGTGTTACACTTGTTCCCTTTGAAAGGCCTCTTTATCACGCCTTTATGACCAACCGGCACTCTGGGTGGGGGGGGGGGGTGTTATGGTCAGTAACACACCGGCAGCCTTTACTTCGTTCACCACCTGGTACCCATTTGTGAAAAACGTAAAGGCCTTTTTTTCTGATTTGAATCCACGACCAACGGAGCCGCAGACAAGCCTCTGGCCGCTGCATCACGGCGGTTGCAGATCTTTCTTTAAAACAGCACTTCTATTCACAATAAAGGATTTTCCTCTAATACCAGACACCGCCCTACACCCCCTCCCCCCAAAGTAAATAAAACAACAAGTTAGACCCTGTTACTGTCTTCTAGACCAGCGGTTCTCAAACTTTGTTTGCCGCAGCACACTTTTTTCGTGGTACACATACGCGTTTTGAATACTTGGGAAAAGAAAAAGAAAGTTTTGAATACTTGGGAAAAGAAACAGAAAAAATGAACAGTGCACATTTAATGTTCAGTTGTTTTTAGTGTGATGGATAAATCTGTTTAGGTGAATTTTTCATGATTTCCTTGCTGTTGATGGAAAGTTTTGTTCATTGAACCCTCAAATCACTTGACCCGGACAGTTTGCTCCTGTATCTGCTTTTGCTTTGTCTATGTAGGTGTAAGTTAAGAATGCACTGAAGCTGTGCCAATAGCATTGTCTTTTGAATACACCTGCATCCAGAACTCTGATTGGTTTCCTTTACGGTATTTCTGTTTTAAACTGCTGTCTTCGCTAATCTCAAACAGATTTTAGCAACTTCTTGATTATTGCCGCGGCACTCTTGACATACGCTTGCGGCATTATTATCAATGCCCTCAGAGAAATGGGAAGGATAGAGGACTTTGGTGGCAGTGAATCCACATCACTCGCCAGAATGGCAGACTTGGGAATTAAGATCGGCACAGCAAAAAACGAGACGCACACCAGACACGCCAGAAGACTTGTTAATCAACATAGAACTGGTACTATTAGCCATCGGACGTTGGGGTTCATACTGAGAAGAGGATCTGAGCACCTATGGACATGTCCGGAGTGCAATGAGGATAACCCAACTAACTAACTAACTGACGCTTGCGGCACTCCTGGGTGCAGCGGTACCCAGTTTGAGAACCGCTATTCTAAAAATTTGTGATTTGATGAAAACAAGACGAAGAGCGGAGGACTAGGAATCACGCTGGTATTAAACACATATCGGGAAGCAGTGCTGCACGGGGGGAGATAACTAAACTAATTATCGGACAAACGTGCCCCGGTCTTAATTCCCATCCCTTCCACTTCCGTGTGTGGGTCTTTAGCGTCTATGTGAACGCACATTTACTCACGCGTTTAAGTTCTTTGTTCATTAATTAGGACAGCAAGGGGTCGGAAGACACTGTGTTACGTCCCTTGCCGGGAAATTCATTGTGCAAGAGTTATCATTTCTTGGATCTGTTTAAGAGGGCACTGTCAATGGATTTGGGAGAGGGGTTGTGAATATAGTTTTATAATACCGTAATTCCTTAGTTAGAAGTCAGCTACATGTGATCTGGTAGCGACCTCTGTGTATTGTATGTAAGAAGTGTGAGAGTGTGTGGTATGTGTGTTGTACATTAGTTTACGCATGTGTGTGTGCGAGAAATGTGTGTGATTAGCTTTGTCTTGTTCGTATATGGTGTGTAGTTTATGTGTGTGTGAGTGTGTGTGTGGTATGTGTGTTGAGGCATGTGTCTGTGTGTGAGAGAGAGATGTGTGTGATTAGCATTGTCTGGTTCGTATGTGGTGTGTAGTTTGTGTGTGTGTGTGTGGTATTGAGGAGAAGAATGATAAGGACGAGTGAGAATATTACGATGATGACACTGATGATGATGACGACGACGATGATATATCATAGAAAGTGTAGAAAGTCTTACCAGCCATCTAATGCCGCCTGATCTTCAACATTAAAATAAACTCCAGTCACAGTTTTGTGTTATACATAGTACTCCGCTGATAAAGACTTTGTTAGAATTGAATTATGAATTATGTTGGATAATGAATCAAAAATAGACATCAAAGCACTCGCGACACCCTTTTTAAGCGCGCCGTTACCATCTTTAGCAGCAAGCAAAGAGTTCCCGTTTCCGTGGCACTATTAACTGTTTGGTTGTACATCTGTCTCGCCTTTGTGTTGAGCGTCTGCCAGATACCCTGGTAACCTGGTAATGATCTGTTTGTGTCTACGTACTGTTCACTAGCTCCTAAAAGGCACTCAGTCATCTAGCTTGTCATTTATCAATTCACCACCAAGTGGCGCGGAACGAGCCAGTCTATCTGACTGCGCCTTGTCACAAACGTTCTGTTGTAGTCATACGTCTTTTTTCCATCACTTATGTTGAGTTTTCTTGTTGTCACATTTAACGTTTCATTTTGCATTTAATCTAATATCCAGCAAGATATTACCAACAATTCACAGTGACAAGAAAACGGTCATATTCTGAGTCTTTTGTTAGTCTTAGTCTGAGTCTTACTCTGAGTCTTAGTCTTAATCTTAGTCTGTCTTTTGTTAGTCTTAGTCTGAGTCTTACTCCTAATCTTAATCCTATTCTTTGTCTTAGTCTTTGTCTTAATCTTTGTCTTTGTCTTAGTCTTTGTCTTAGTCTTAGTCTTAGTCTTAGTCTTTGTCTTAGTCGTTGTTTGTCTTAGTCTTTGTCTTTGTCTTAGTCTTAGTCTTTGTCTTAGCCTTAGTCTTTGTCTTAGTCTTTGTCTTAGTCTTTGTCTTGGTCTTTGTCTTTTGTCTTAGTCTTAGTCTTTGTCTTAGTCTTTGTCTTAGTCGTTGTCTTAGTCTTTGTCTTAGTCTTTGTCTTAGTCTTTGTCTTTGTCTTAGTCTTTGTCTTAGTCTTTGTCTTAGTCTTTGTCTTAGTCTTTGTCTTAGTCTTTGTCTTAGTCTTTGTCTTAGTCTTTGTCTTAGTCTTTGTCTTAGTCTTAGTCTTTGTCTGTCTTAGTCTTTGTCTGTCTTAGTCTTTTGTCTTAGTCTTTGTCGTAGTCTTTGTCTTAGTCTTTGTCTTAGTCGTTGTCTTAGTCTTCGTCTTTGTCTTAGTCTTAGTCTTTGTCTTAGTCTTTGTCTTAGTCTTTGTCTTAGTCTTTGTCTTAGTCTTTGTCTTAGTCTTTGTCTTAGTCTTTGTCTTAGTCTTTGTCTTAGTCTTTGTTTTAGTCTTTGTCTTAGTCTTTGTCTTAGTCTTTGTCTTAGTCTTAGTCTTTGTCTTAGTCTTTGTCTTAGTCTTTGTCTTTGTCTTTGTCTTAGTCTTAGTCTTAGTCTTTGTCTTAGTCTTTGTCTTAGTCTTTGTCTTAGTCTTTGTTTTAGTCTTTGTCTTAGTCTTTGTCTTAGTCTTTGTCTTAATCTTTGTCTTAGTCTTTGTCTTAGTCTTTGTCTTAGTCTTTGTCTTAGTCTTTGTCTGTCTTAGTCTCTGTCTTAGTCTTAGTCTTTGTCTTAGTCTTTGTCTTAGTCTTTGTCTTAGTCTTAGTCTTTGTCTTAGTCTTAGTCTTAGTCTTTGTCTTAGTCTTTGTCTTAGTCTTTGTCTTAGTCTTTGTCTTTGTCTTTGTCTTAGTCTTTGTCTTTGTCTTTGTCTGTCTTAGTCTTTGTCTTAGTCTTAGTATTTGTCTTAGTCTTTGTCTTAGTCTTTGTTTTAGTCTTTGTCTTAGTCTTTGTCTTAGTCTTTGTCTTAGTCTTAGTCTTTGTCTTAGTCTTTGTCTTAGTCTTAGTCTTTGTCTTCGTCTTTGTCTCAGTCTTTGTCCTAGTCTTAGTCTTAGTCTTTGTCTTAATCTTTGTCTGTCTTAGTCTTTGTCTTAGTCTTAGTCTTAGTCTTTGTCTTAGTCTTTGTCTTAGTCTTTGTCTTTGTCTTAGTCTTCGTCTTAGTCTTTGTCTTAGTCTTTGTCTTAGTCTTTGTCTTCGTCTTTGTCTTAGTCTTTGTCTTAGTCTTTGTCTTAGTCGAGATTTCAACTTCACTGCAATCATGTTTCCCCATACTTGCTCAGTTCCTGTGCCAATGCAAATGAAATTAAATGTTCCTCACTGTCGCATTTGAAAAACTGGCGCACAAACAATTAGTCCCGGTGCAATCCAAAAATTGACACACCCAGCAAATGCATATGGCAGTTGCTAGAGGCGCCAAATCCAACAGTCGCTACCAGAAATGCAGACAGTGGTTGACGAAAGTAATCCGACACGATAAGATGGCTATACACACTATCCGCGTCTTCGGGTAGGCAGACGCGAGTGATTACATATTTGTTCATATCAAGCCAGTAATTTCCTAAACCAGTGGTCTCCAACTTGGTGGTGGTGGTGGTGGTGGTGGTGGTGGTGGTGGTAGTGGTGGTGCTGGGGCTGGTGATGAGGGTGCTAGTGGTGGTGGTGGTGCTGGTGGTCATGGTTTTTGGGAGAGGAGTAATATAAGCGGCATGAGGAAGTTTCCATAAATTTGGAAATTGAATCCTCTTGTGTGTGTATTAATACAGATTTTCAGCTTGTAAGAGTCATGAAAACATAATAGAGCTGCCAGCTTGATGAGGAGAGTGATTGAGTTGTGCCTTGTCGAATACCAGACCAAAAATAGCAGATATCTTCAACCATCACATTGATATTTGGACACTGAATTACCAGTTGTTGGTAATATTGTCTTGTTTTTTTTTAATTTGAAGCTTTGAAATATGTAGGTGTTTTTCTCCAAGTTCTTGTTAACATTACTGCGCATTGTGTGTGTGTGTGTGTGTGTGTGTGTGAGAGAGAGAGAGAGAGAGAGAGAGAGAGAGAGAGAGAGAGAGAGAGAGAGAGAGAGAGAAAGTGAGTGTGTACTCTTCTGTTAATTCCATTTTGGGTGGGTGGCAGAAGGGGTTTGCTGCAATATATTTTAGGGGGTGCCACCTCGAGAAAAGTGGAAACCTCTGTCTCAAACAATCCAAAACCCGGAGAATCACTGAGGGAGAATGTATTTGTTGTTCAGCATCACTAGTACGTCAACAGCATCATTATTATCAACTTTAGATTTCTTTTTTCTTGATTAGTTTTTCCGGCATGTTTCGGTCTATTTCCGCAGAACTGCTAGCCGCCTGGCGACGAAAGTGTTACACAAAGAACGAATTCCTCAGCTCCAGTTACGATCGGTCTTCATAAAAATTGCACTGGCGAACCGGACGACGCATCCGTGACACGAGCCCAGGCACAAGATTTGACCCCTCCCCCCACCCACTTTTTCTTTTACCCAACCGACAAAACTATTACAGTTAGTTGCCATCAACCCCTGTGGCGTATTCAAACAGACAAGGAAACTAATTGTTGCTTCTCACCATCCATTCTGGGGGGGGGGGGGGGGGAGGATCCCTTCCTCTGTGGCGAAGGGGTCGACCGTTTTTCGTGCCCTCTGAAGGTCGTTAATTCGTTTCAGTTCCCGAGTGCAATTATTATAGAGATTCCTGTCTATCAACGCCGAAGCTACGGAGGTCGTGCATCTGCGCGACGCTCTGGACAGGCAGCCGGCTGTTTTGCGGAGAGAGACTTGGCCACATCTGATAAAATCGGGTGCTATGAAATCAATCCCCTCATCTTTACGTCTACTATCCATTCTAGGAGTTTTGTCCGTTTGATGATGCATCAAGTTAACATTGTTTACCGTAAAGGACGTTGAAGAACCTACGCCATAATATTTTGCCTGTTTATGATTCCACTAGGTTATTTCAGTTATTTCGCTGTTAACGGTCAGCTCTCTATATTAGTTAGTTGCGTATCCTTCACAGGACGTTGCAGAACCACATACAGCAATTTTTGCTGTTGTTGTTTTTCTAGGCAAGCTTACTTCCAGTAGTTTGCTATTGCTTTCTTGACGGTCGGCTTCTCGATACCACAGTCAAATCCAACGCAAGACACAAAGCTGGGATCGAATCCGACAACCAGGCATTACGAAGCGCGTTCCCAATGCCCAATCCAAAGATACAATAATTATTAATTGCTTTCTTTTTCTTCCCTTTCGTTTCAGACCAACTGAACAGGAAGACAGCAGTAACTAGCTATTTCACAGCACTGACCACTACAACGCGGCATTGGACAATCATTTTGGAAGAAAACAATATTTAAGAGACAATACTTTTGGACAGCAACTTTGAAACCACACAGCAACTTTAGAAGTCAGCTTGACTACTCTCTCTTATCTTAAAAAAAACTACTTGGTGTGTCTAACAAGACTGGAAGACGTTCTTCTGCAAGCGCTTTGCAAGAAACCGCTTGATCTCTTCACATCCGCTGAAAGACTCATTCTTTCGTTTGAAAAGTTCTTCCATTCTATGTGATCGTATTTATTTAATTGCGTTTCAGGCAATTGTCGTTTGTTTAAAAGTGAGCGTTGTTTAAAGCATTCGCAGCCATTTAAAAAACGTGTGTATTTTTTAACAGTTAATTTGTTAATAACACCGCGTGGAGCCCGCTCAAAGAGATTCATAAGTGTGTTGTTTCGAAAAGTAGCTATTTGAATTGTACATTTTTTAAGTTAGGAAAGGATTTATGCGATTTAGCATTTTAAAGAATTTACTATTTTAAGCAGAACCGTTATAGATATAGTTACAATAAAGATCTGATAAAAGAGAGGAAAATTAAACAACGAAAACAAAAATAATTTGATACAGACAATTTTAAACAAAGAAAATAATTTTTGAGGAACTTTAAGCATTCTAGAAGCACACTAAACAAACTGTAAATAATTTACGTGTAATAATCAAGGGAAACAGTTTTAGTAATCTAATTGAAAAAGAAATAGTTTATTTTATTATCAGTCAATTGCTATCCAAATAAAAATGCGGATAGCTCGCCAAGCACCGAACCAAAGTGTAATTTTCTTGGCGATTCTTCTTACTGTGTCTCTGGTCTTACAATTTGCCAGAGCAGATGACGATGAAGAAGGGTGTGGTCATGGCTGTCAATCAATGGATCCTGACCCCTCCCAGATGTCCCGTTGTGTCCGGTACGCCTGCCGAAGGCGTGTCTTCAGATATTTCATCCGCTTCGGAAAACGTTCCGGTTCGGATCTTACTCAGGAACAGCAGCTGAAGAACCAGCTGATATCAAGGCTGCAGAAATACTCCCGAGGGGAGGATGGCGCTCTAGGGAATCTAGAAATGGGGCTCAGTCAGGGACAACAGGGGAGTACTGGTTCCGAGGTGGTGAAGCAGCTAGCATCGTCTTGGCAGAACGCAGAGAAGCAGTCACGGGAGAACAAGTTGATCAATATGCTTCTTAATATTGCTTGATTAAAGATTGTTATTGCAGGTTTTTTTATGTTGTTTGTTCGTTGCTTATTGGTTGATAGGCTTCCAGTTGTTGTTGTTTACTATATTTGTGCTTTATGTTGATTGGTGGTTGTTGATTGGTTCACTGGCTGGTTGTTTGGTTGATTGACAAGTTCGTTTATTCACTGCTTGACTGGCAGATTGGTTAGTTGTGTGTCGGGTTGGTTTGTTGATCGACTGATAAGTTGGTTGGCTGGTTAACTCATCAGTGGATTCGTCGACTGGTTGACAGCTCGACTGATTGGTCTGTTGGCTGGTTGGCCTGTTAAATGGTGGGTTGTTGATTGGTTGGTTCATTGGTTGGCTGCTTGTTTATCTGACTAGTTGGATGGTTGATTTAGTTGTTTGTCTGATTTATTTGTTGATTGACTAACTGATTAGTTGGTTGGTTAACTACATGTTTGGTTGGCTGGTTGAATGTTTAGTTGATATGTTGTTGATTGAATGACTGGTTAATCCATTGGTTGGTTTAATTGGTTGATTGACTGTTTAGCTGATTGACTAGTTGGTATACTTGTAAATTCAATTGATTTATCGGACAGCTGGTTAACAGATTCGTTGATTCGAAAATTCAGTTCGGTGACTGGTTGGTTGGCTGGCTTGTTGGATATATATGAGTAAAAAAAATGTAGTAGCCAACAATTGCCAGAAGCAAGATTTTGTCACAAGCAAAAACAGTAAGCCGACTATCCATCATATTGACCCACTTAACAGAGAATGTTGAAGATCTGTTACAGCTAACCAGTCTAATACAATCATTTTGGAAACGCCATCTGCTTGGCTGACAACTAATAAGAGGAGTTATATGGTCGCTAGACGCAACTATAGGTAACAGTTGTCATTTTCGAGAATGGCATAAGAAATATATACAGAGTCTACATGACAGCGACTGGTAATGGAAAGGGTTTCAGAATGTCGCAACTAGACAACTGTAAGAAGTGGCATCATTAACTAGGTCTCGTATTTCTGAACTCTCATTTGTGGACAGAATTTGTATTCATTTTTGATAAAAAAAACTGTTATCTTGTTTGTTGTGCTCTCTCTCTCTCTCTCTCTCTCTCTCTCTCTCTCTCTCTCCCTCTCTCTCTCTCTCTCTCTCTCTCTCTCTCTCTCTCTCTCACTCACTCACTTCGTGGTGAAGTGGTCAAATCATTTGCCTCAGATTCTGAAATTCATGGGTCCTTTCACAGACGCGTTGTTCGGTTCACAAGTGCAATATTTACGGAGATCCAGATGGAACATCGCCGGAGCTACAGAATTCCTACTTTGTGCGATGCTCTTGATATGTGGCTGGCCCCTCTCTGGAGAGACACTGGGCCATATGAGATTTAACCTGGGACAATGAAGCCGTTCCCCTCGACTTTAGCACTCAGTCACTCGCTCTTCTATCTATATCTTTCTTTATGTTCTTTTTTTTTTTTTTTTTTGTTTCTTCGCTGCA
Source organism: Candidula unifasciata (assembly GCA_905116865.2). Classification (NCBI taxonomy): domain Eukaryota; kingdom Metazoa; phylum Mollusca; class Gastropoda; order Stylommatophora; family Geomitridae; genus Candidula; species Candidula unifasciata. The sequence continues at coordinate 20,518 of CAJHNH020008551.1, read as the reverse complement.
GCCCAATGTCAGTGTTCGAAACCGGGCGGTTCTCGGGGTTCACACAGCCTCTAGGAAATGAGAACCAGAGTTAACACTCTGGGGTAAATGGAGGAACGTGGCTGTAACTACGGAGTTACGTGCCGACGGCGATATAGTCGGACGCTTTCTTATCAGCTGTTCGTATTAGTGGCAGAGCACGTGTGGTTTATAACTGTGTTATAACCGTTTTAAATAATTTTTTTTTTTCTTTTTGTCCTTTTTTTCTAATTATTTTTTTTTTTTTTTTTATTATTGGCAATAATAATTATTGTATTTTTTTATCCCAAGAGTTTTCGGTCGAGATTATCAACGACAACAACAAAAACAACAACAAAATAATTATTTTGAAACTATAGCAGTGAATTCCCTTCTCTGAAACATTTAGAAATGAACCTTGAGCCAGCAAAGTTTTTTTTTTTTGGGTGAATTTCTGGGTTTTTTGTCCGTCTCACCAGGTTGTGGCCCAGTGTCGTGGTTTTTGTATTTGTCTTGCGCATCTCGAGTGGCTTAAGTGATACATTTGTTCATCTTTTTACAGGTTTCTCCCACACGATTTATCCATCTCTTTCTTGGTCTTCCTGTCACCTTTCTCTCAGACTTTCTGCTGTAAAATCTCTTTGGGTGACCAAATATCGAAAGTTATCAATCGTACTCTGCGATTTTGGTGTTTAGATGAGTGTTAAAAAGCCAACGATATAATACGCCTGGTATGGACAGAAGTAATAATGCTAATTATTATTTTCACCATGAAATATAATTGTTTACATGAAGTTAATTTTAACACTGGACACACATTTACAAAAATAGCAAATTTCAAACAAGCATCTTTCATCATAATGTTATACAAAATATGTATAGTCGCTGTACTACTACTACTACTGCAGCTGCTGCTTCTTCTTCTTCTTTTTCTTCTTCTTTTTCTTCTTCTTCTTCTTCTTCTTCTTCTTCTTCTTCTTCTTCTTCTTCTTCTTCTTCTTCTTCTTCTTCTTCTTCTTTCTTTCTTCTTCTTCTTCTGCTCCTTCTTCTTTTTTTTTTCTTCTTCTTCTTTCTTCTTCTTCTTTGCTCACCGACTGTAAGCTACGGCGGAAAGACCCGGTTGTCCGTCCATTTGGAGTGTGGCTTTGTGCCGTGGCCTCAGTTGTGTGTGTACATCCGTTTTACTGGTCTAGTTGTGTGCAGATAGATTTTGTCTTGCCGCTGGGGCAGATGCACTCCGACTTCAAAGAAAGTCTCTAATAGTCGATTTGTACAACATGCTTGTTGGGGAGGCAGGGATCTTTTGTTGTTGTTGTTGTTGTTGTTGTTGTTGTTGTTGTTGTTGTCCCCCACGATGGGACCCTTTAACCCAGACAGGGAAGTCGCTTTACAATAAATACCAACTTTTGGGTTTGGACTGTGGTTGAAAATTAACAGGTGTCTTCCTTACATACACTAACAGGTGTCTTCCTTACAGACACTTACAGGTGTCTTCCTTACAGACACTAACAGGTGTCTTCCTTACATACACTAACAGATGTCTTCCTTACATACACTAACAGGTGTCTTCCTTACATACACTAACAGGTGTCTTCCTTACATACACTAACAGATGTCTTCCTACATACACTAACAGGTGTCTTCCTTACATACACTAACAGGTGTCTTCCTTACATACACTAACAGGTGTCTTCCTTACATACACTAACAGATGTCTTCCTTACATACACTAACAGGTGTCTTCCTTACATACACTAACAGGTGTCTTCCTTACATACACTAACAGATGTCTTCCTTACATACACTAACAGGTGTCTTCCTTACATACACTAACAGGTGTCTTCCTTACATACACTAACAGGTGTCTTCCTTACATACACTAACAGGTGTCTTCCTTACATACACTAACAGGTGTCTTCCTTACATACACTAACAGGTGTCTTCCTTACATACACTAACAGGTGTCTTCCTTACATACACTAACAGGTGTCTTCCTTACATACACTTACAGGTGTCTTCCTTACATACACTAACAGGTGTCTTCCTTACATACACTAACAGGTGTCTTCCTTACATACACTAAAAGATGTCTTCCTTACATACACTAACAGATGTTTTCCTTACATACACTAACATATGTCTTCCTTACATACACTAACAGATGTCTTCCTTATATATACTAACAGCTCTCTTCCTTACATACACTAACAGATGTCTTTCTTACCTACACTAACAGGTGTCTTCCTTACATACACTAACAGGTGTCTTCCTTACATACACTAACAGGTGTCTTCCTTACATACACTAAAAAATGTCTTCCTTACATACACTAACAGATGTTTTCCTTACATACACTAACATATGTCTTCCTTACATACACTAACAGATGTCTTCCTTATATATACTAACAGCTCTCTTCCTTACATACACTAAAAAATGTCTTCCTTACATACACTAACAGATGTTTTCCTTACATACACTAACATATGTCTTCCTTACATACACTAACAGATGTCTTCCTTATATATACTAACAGCTCTCTTCCTTACATACACTAACAGATGTCTTTCTTACCTACACTAACAGATGTCTTCCTTACATACTCTAACAGGTGTCTTCCTAACATACACTATTCTCAGAAAAAAAGTAAACAATTTCAGAAGAGAAAGAAAATCAACAACTGTCATAATAAATCAGGATAAAACGCATTTGTAAACAACCACAATTAGGATGTATACAAGAAAGTACTATGGGATTTTAAACTATACACTTAATGAACATACAACGATCGTTGGTAAACGAACAATTGTAATAACGTTAATATAATTATCACAAGTAAACGAGCGTAATGAAAACATACATCAAAAGTAACATGCAAATGTTTGAGTTAATAGTACGTAAAGCGGTTATTTCCACAACTAAATTAACAATTAGCTTACATACAAACTTCATTGTTAGAACTAAACACAGAATTATTGTACGTAAACAGATAATTGTGACACCTAAAGACAGACTGTCAATGTTCAGAAAAACATTTGTCAAAATTAAAAAATCGAAAATTATCAAACATAAGCATATAATTGATACAATTTAACAGAAAAATTATCCTGTGTAAGTAAATAATCGTCACAATTCAACACATAACAAATACCTAAGCAACGTCAACATATAATTTTCTGGACTCAAAATGCAAGTAACGTAAGCAAGCTAATAACTTTGAACTAAACAAACAATTTGTGTGCGTTAACAGATAACTCTGATAACTAAACATACAACAATCAAACGTAAGCAGATAGATCACAACTAAACAGACAACTATCGTACGTACACACATAATTGTGGGAACTAAAAAAGCAACTGCGGACGTCAGGAGATAACTATTACAACTAAACAAACAACTATTGCACGTAAAAAGATACTTGGGAGAACTATACAAACAACTTGTTTATGTCAGGAGATAACTATTACAACTAAACAAACAACTATTGCACGTAAAAAGATACTTGGGAGAACTATACAAACAACTTGTTTATGTCAGGAGATAACTATTACAACTAAACAAACAACTATTGCACGTAAAAAGATACTTGGGAGAACTATACAAACAACTTGTTTATGTCAGGAGATGACTATCACAACTAAACCAACAAATATTATATGCCAGGAAGCCCGGCTCTCTAGCGTAGTTGGCTAAACCGGATTGCGCGGAGACCGGGTGACAAACTCCTTGTGGTCCGGGGGTAGGCAGAAAAGCCACATTTCTCCCAGATTTACGGTATTTATCATGGAATCAAGGCCGAAAGGTTGCGATATCCATAATACCGAGCCTAAGGGTTAACAACTCATGGCTTCTGGATACCGAAACAAACAACATACGCCAGGAAATAAACTATCCTAACTAAACAAGCAACGTTTGAACGTAAAAAGATACTTGTAAGAATTAAACAAGCAACTGTCGTACTTCAGGAGATTACTATGACAACTAAAAAACAACTATTGCATGTAAAGTAAAAGTTAAAGGAGCTTTTTACACGTCTTAAGTAGAATTGGGCATATAGGGCTAGACCTAAATTTTAAAGAACAATCGGTACTTGGCGATCGCCTTTACTTCCAAGCACTTTATGTGATACCTATTTTAGGCTGGGTCGACCTGAGAGTTTTTGAAACAGTTCGGTTCCGTCAGAATCTTAACCCACGACTTTTCAATCCACAGGCGAGCGACTGGCCGCCAGACCACGCCTACTCCCAGAATTATTATAAATAAATGTCTTCTTCTACTTCTTCTTCTTTTTCTTCTTCATCATCTTCTGTGCGTCCTATTTTACCACTTCGGGTGTCGAGGGAGATATAAGGCCCTGCTCCATGCTTTTCTGACTGCTTCGACCAAAGACACATCGTGGTACTGTAGAGTTTCTCTAATGTTATCGTTCCATTTGTTCTTGGTCTACCTCTTGCTCTACGTCCCCCTCCTGTTTTAGTATATGCCTTGAATGGTATTACATCAAAAGGCATTCATAAATGAACGCACAAGTTTAAGAGGGTGAAATAGAAGTACCTTATCAATTTTTCTTACAGTATATAAACTGTGGCGTTACCAGTCGTGCCTTCCCCCAAACTTTTGTCTCGTCTAATATTTTCAATTAGTTCTGACAAAGATGATCTCCCATGCCATGATGTCAAACTGTCTATCATCATCTCTCTCGGTCTCCCTCTGTCTCTCTTCCCTTCCAACTATCCTACCATCACGATGTACTCCAGTTTTCTTTGTCTCATCACATGACCAGAGAATGTCTCCTTCAGATGTGGACAATCAGTTCTCTTCGTGAGTCATTTTCTTTCAAGGCATCTTGATTTCTCTGTTTTATCTATCCAGATTATTCTCATCATTCGTCTATTAGAAAGATCAAACCCCAAACTAAATACGTATTGTAGCAAAAAGGAAATTTAAAACAAGAGATCGGAAAAACGTACCCTGAAAGCTGACATTAACAAGGAGATATAAAAAGATTCCATTTTAACATCACAACATATAGACTATTAGGTAACTGAAAAATTAGAAATACGAAAGACAGTGGACCGAAAAAGGGGGGGGGGGGGGGCTGTCAAGAAACATAACAACCACCATCTGTCTGTCTGTCTCTCTGTCTGTCTGTCTGTCTGGTCTTGACTATAAGAAAATGTAACATTCGAACAATCTAAACATTTACATAACAAGATATCAATAGTAAACTACTATAACTATTATTAGCAAAGAGCAGGTCTTAAGAAAGCTGCATTGGCAAAATTATTTGCAGCGGCCTAATCTCAGCTAGTCTGAAAAGGCTAGCCAAATCAGGACCAGCTTCTGCTAATCTGCCACTCACTCCGCCCTGCAACAGCCACTATTGTGATGTACATAAGTAGTGGGTCAAGAGAACACCAACATGGCAAAGATTGAAGGATGCACTTCTCAGGGTTCAGACGTCCTAAGCTTCAATGACCAGGACAGAAGAATTGAGCCTCAGCCTACCAAAGAAGGCAACAGTAGTTGTTGTCGTTTTCTAGACAAACACAATCTATCAGCTACACTAATTGCGGACAGAATGCGCAGCAGAACAGAGTTTTTGACAGACATAAAAAAAAGAAGTAAAATGTCGGCTACATTATAAGACATACTTTTTGTGGGCGTCGGGGACTCATTTGGAGGTGGGGGTTTAGGGGGGGGGGGACAAGCACACTACCTCCATAATAAGCATGTCGTAAGTGACGATGAATATGGGGTTTTTATGGAATTGAATTCTTAGACCTGAAAGGGTACATATTGAGTTGTAAACTCAACAGAACATGTTAATTCCCCCTCCCTACTTTTTTTCCATATTAAAAATGGCTAACTAGAAGTCGAAGAAAAAGAAGAAGAAGAAGAAGCAGAAGAAGAAATAACCCATACTTGAGGAAAAGCAGACGACCAATAGGCAGACAGTGTTACAAGTGGGAGGATAACGTTAAGATCTGGACCAACTACACTTTGTGAGAGTGAACAACCAGACCATGGGAGTGAGTCTAATTAAGACCCGATGCAGTCAACCTTTATTGTGGAGATGGCACTTGAGTGACTGATGTAATCCCTAAAGACAAAATGGAATAAAGAACTCAACGAGGCAACATCAAAAGATGGACAACGGGCCGTCTTGTAGTGTACAACCTAGGTAAGAGGCAAAAGACTGTTGGAAACCCGCTGCAGTCAACCTTTCTTGCGGTGACGGCACTTAATTAATTATTAATTGACTGAGGACAATAAAAGGGCACCATACTGGGGGGCCGGGATTGCAACTCATACAATGGGCAAGGATTCAGCTAGATCTACGGCAGACCTTTCTCTGATTTCCAGGGGTCACTCAGATTTCTGGAGTCCGATCTCCACTTGGTTCTGAAGTAGACATAGGCCGCTTTGATTAGCAGCCAGATCATCATGATAAACAGCTCCAGGAACTCCAGAACGGTCAAGACACTAGCGCCGATGAAGAGTCCCATCTGGCCTCCCACGTTACCTGAAGAGGGGAGATAAGACAGAAAAATCATCAGATCTGTGGAATTCCCAGTAGGGGTCCCGGGCCTCATTTTTTTGGGAGAAATCCACGTGTTGGTTACAGGATCTCAATTTGGGAGAAATCCACGTGTGGGTTACAGGACACAATTTTGGAGGAAGTACCGTATGGGTTACAAATCCTCAGTTACAGCGCAATCATCAAGTAGGTTCAGGAGTATTTTGGGAGAAATTCCCGTGTAGATTTAAGGACCTCAGCTTGGGAGAAATACCCTTGTGGGTTACTGGGCCTCAGTGTGGGAATACATTTACGTGTGGGTTTCAAAGCCTTATTTTGGAATAAATCTCCTTGTGGATTCCGATGTCTCACTTTGGGAGAAATCGACATGTGGGTTCCAGGGCCCCATTTTGGGTAAAACAGAATAGACCCACTGCGCCCTTAAAAGCATGTAGTAAAGGTGCGACAATTTAAATGTGTTTGCTTTGAAGTCGGGGTGCATTTGCATGAGAGGCAAGGAACCACCAGTCTGTATACGAAACAGACCAGATTTGTAAATCGGATGTGCACGCTAAATAAACTTAGGGCCCCAAGCGAGTGGTAATGCTAAAATTAGATGCGCTGAGGTGGAAAAAAAAATGAATGTGCCAGGCTGAAGCGGACAAATGTCACAGCCACGCTGTAGAAAGACATCGCAGTCATTTTTCCTAAACAACAAGGAAACAGTGATTGTGTAATCGGTGTAGAAGCGCAGAGGCACGGGTCATCAGCAATGTACTAATTGTCTAGGACAGACGGTAGGAGTTCTCTGTGGGTTTAGGACTTGTTTAAGTGCTTAAAAATAGAAATAAGCCATCTGCTTAGTGGCGGGGAAAAATAAGAATATATTGAAATAATATTAAATGTAAAAAAAAAAAAAAAACAGGGAATTCTAAACACAGTCGAGAGAAGAAAACAGGAAGGTGGAGACAGGTTTGGGTGGGGGAGAGGTTTCACTCTCTCATAAATTTTTTTTGTAGGGTGGGGTGGGGGGGGGGGAACTTAGCGTCACTCATCCCTCCTCTCCCTCCTCTAGCTCCTATGTTCTGGCGCCCGTAGTTTGGGGATGTTTGTCCCGTCTGCCGCTGTTCGAGCAAACCAAAATGGGTCGCATGGATCTCCTGAGATTAAAATGGGGTAAAGTAGGAAGTTGGTGGATCCACTTTATGATCCCATCATTAAGTGAATATAATGTTTTAGCTCCTCACAGCCTGGGGTTCTTTCTGACACGTGAAGAACAGTTCTTCTCTGGGTATTTTTAAGGTGGCGCAGGGAGGAAATAAAGAAGGACATTATGCATGGATTTAAAAAAGAAATATGTGTTGTTGTTGTAGTTAAGTAAACAGAAAGAGACAGAGATGGACTGGCGGACACACACAAAGACAGACATACAGAAACAGAGAAATTACTAAAGATGAAATAAGTAAATAACAAAATTTAAAGAAAAAGAATTTTTGAAACGCACTACTACATACCGAATATAGTCAGCCAAGTGTTCAGGGGTACATGGGACTCTAGATGTGTGAACAGATCTTTGTAAAATATCTTTAACTCCACAAAGTTTTGCCTGCAAATATGAAATGAATCATATCACCATTTCTATCGTCGTTCTGTTGTGCTGTTTCTACGCGACGTCTGTGTCTATTCCTTTACTAGGTTCAATCAAGTGCAGTCTCTCCTCCGCCTCCTTCTCTTCCTGCTCCTGCTTCTTCTTCTTCTTCTTCTTCTTCTTCTTCTTCTTCTTCTTCTTCTTCTTCTTCTTCTTCTTCTTCTTCTTCTTCTTCTTCTTCTTCTTCTTCTTCTTCTTCTTCTTCTTCTTCTTCTTCTTCTTCTTCTTCTTCTTCTTCTTCTTCTTCTTCTTCTTCTTCTTCTTCTTCTTCTTCTTCTTCTTCTTTTTCTTTTTCTTCTTCTACTTCTTCGTTTCCTTCTTTTTCTCCTTCTTCTTCTTTTATTCTTTCGTCTTCTTCTTCTGCTTCTTCTTCTTCTTCTTATTATTATTATTATTAATATTATTTATTATTTTTCATCTTCTTTTCTCTCTCTCTCTCTCTCTCTCTCTCGCTCTCTCTCTCTCTCTCTCTCTCTCTCTCTCTCTCTCTCTCTCTCTCTCTTGCTCTTCTTCTTCCGCCTTCTTCTTTAAAATGGTGGGTAGTAAGTTGTGCGGAACTTACAGACAGGCCGAGATATCTGCATTTTTCTGTGCAACAACAACTATTGAAGACAAAATCAAACAAAAACTCTTAATTATAATCTAGAAAATTTCGGTGTTATTGTGTCCAAACAAAAATTTAAAATTACATAAGTCTGTCTATGTCTTTCTGGATGGCCGTATGTCTATATTGCTACCTCCTATCCATAACTGAGAGTAGTGGGTTCGGATCCTGATAAAGTCTGACTTTTTTTTAATGACATAAGTCGTGGGAAGAAAAGGCGGCTGGCGTGTTGTTGTCAACATCACCCACGAGGTGCCGATTGTTCTATAAAAGATAGGTCTAGCACCATATTCCCAGTATGGCAAAAGGTGTTGAAAGATGACCCTTGGTCTACTAAAAGATAGGTATATATATATAATATATATGCATATATATATATATATATATATAGGTATATATATAGATGACCTATATATATTATATATACCCTAGATATATATATATTATATATAATATATATATATATATATATAATATATATAATCATATTATATATAGTAAAAACTCTCATTACGTCTGCCTTTAGGTGAGTCGATTCGTCGACCTGTTTGTCAATCTTTCTTTTTGTCTAGATGTCCAGATTCGCTCACCCACCAAACCATTACTTAATATATTACATAAGCCTATGAGCCCACCTATCTGTTATCCCATCTACCCATTCACTACTTTACCCACCACCCAATCCACCCATTCACTACTGTATCCGTCCACTCAACCATTCACTACTTTACCCGTCACCCAATCCACCCATTCACTACTCTACCCGTCTATTCACGCATTCACTACTCCACCCGTCACCCCATCCACCCATCCACCCATTCACTACTCTACCCGTCCACTCACCCATTCACTACTCTACCCGTCCACTCACCCATTCACTACTCTACCCGTCCACTTACCCATTCACTACTCTACCCGTCACCCCACTCACCCATTCACTACTCTACCCGTCTACTCACCCATTCACTACTCTACCCGTCCACTTACCCATTCACTACTCTACCCGTCACCCCACTCACCCATTCACCCATTCACTACTCTACCCGTCCACTCACCCATTCACTACTCTACCCGTCCACTCCCCATTCACCCTCTACCCGTCCACCCATTCACTACTCTACCCGTCACCCCCATCCACTCTACACCCCGTCCACTCCATTCACTTACACCCGTCCACTTACCCATTCACTACTCTACCCGTCCACTTACCCATTCACTACTCTACCCGTCCACTTACCCATTCACTACTCTACCCGTCCACTTACCCATTCACTACTCTACCCGTCCATTTACCCATTCACTACTCTACCCGTCACCCCACTCACCCATTCACTACTCTACCCGTCCACTCACCCATTCACTACTCTACCCGTCCACTCACCTATGCATCCACTCATCCTTCAATCTGCCCATCCACTAAGTAACCCACGCATCTTTATACCCACCCACCCAGCCAAACCTCCCCCCCCCCCCCCCGTACTCTTTCATCCGCCATCCATCCAATAATTTCTTACATAATATCCTTATCGTTATCACTGTTGTTTGATAAGTCATTCGTTTCCATGAAGATAACGCCTTCCATAGTTCTAGGGAACGAGGCACTCGACATTTGCGTGTTGTACTCCACCTTCTGACATGGCAGCGGGCAGGAGCAGTTGTTGATATTGCTGGATGACTGTACGAAGGTGTCGCCTGGAAATATAGATCATCTTCTGGTGATTCTTTTGATTGTTCTGTTCATTTCTAGTCTGCACTTTTGTTTTAAACAACAATAAGAAAGAGACAAACACTGTCCTTTGGCCACATACTGAGAAGAGAGACATTGAAGAACATCGTGACAACTGAAAAGATCAGCGGCAAAGGGGTAGAGGGAGACCAAGAGAGATGATGCTGGATGGGCTGACACGATGGCATAAAGGGAAATCATCAAGAGAGCTCTTCCAGGCAAGCGGGGATCGTGATGTGCGGCGACGCATGAGCGCCTACGCCAGTTGGCAGGGCACATGATGATGACAACTGTTGCTATTGTTGCTGCTGCTATGACTGCTACTACAACTGATGCTGCTGCTTATACTACTGCTGCTGCTGTTGTTGTAGCTGCTGCTGCTACTACTACTACTTACTACTACAATCACACCTACTGTCCTACTATGATGATCGCTACTTCTACTAACACTGCTTTTGCAGGTACTGCTTGTGCTACTACTACTACTTCTGCTACGACTACTGCTGCTGCTACTACTACTATTGATACTATTACTACTACTGCTACTACTACATATTTGCTGCTGCAACTTTTTGCCCCTACTACTACTACTAGTACTACTGCCGTTGCTACTACTACCTCTGCCGCTACTATTACTATTGACTACTGCTGCTGTTGCTACTACTATACCTACGACCCTTTCACAGGGGTCGCCTAAGACCATCGGAAGAGACATATTCATTGAAGTTATAAAGGAAAATAATTGTCTGGGGGTCGCCACAACATCAAAGAACTGTATTAAAGGGTCGCGGCAGTAGGAAGGTTGAGAGCCACTGTTCTATGGCGACGGCGAGTATGACAAGCAAAAGCTGCTCACCTAAAGAAGAACCTAACACAACAAATGCACCCAACTTACTTACGTAGTGTTGGTATGTAGCAGTTGATGTAAGCCATAGAATTGCAGTACGAAACGCCAGGAATGTCTGAAATATAAAATTGCAATAATGTATGGAATCTGATGTATAAGATAGAGCTATTTACAGTTCTGGTCTCCAGTGATGTCTGAAACATAAAATTACAGTTCTACTTACAATTATAATCTATTAAAATTATTTTTTTTTTTTCAAAATAAAGAATTTAAAAAAAGAATCGTCATCAACCTCACTGATTTAGTGGTTTGGACTAAGGTTGTATAAATCCGATACACTGGGGATGTGAGTCAGCGCAAAACAAAGTGGCAGCAGATTATGCTGTGTTGATTATGAGAATGTTTTGGGAGTCAAATCGTTCAGAAAGCAATAGCCATTCACTTAATGTAAGATTACCTGGCGAGTAAATAAACATTAAACTGTTTGAGTGGTTGATTTGCGACATGTAAGGAATCATCATGAGTGCGGCATCTTTAACATGGAAAACTGCACTGAAGATTGCACAGGACAGGAAAGCATGGAAAGTCCTCTCTGAAGCCTCATGTGCGACTAGGCATAACGAGAACTGATGATGATGATGAAGGAATCATCATCACCCACATGTGACCTGTCAGCTGGCAATGGCGCTCATGCGTCTCCACGAATCACGACCCCTGGTTGCCTGGAACAGCACTCTTGATGTTATCACTCCATGCCATCGTTTCAGCCCATCCAGCATCTTCTCTCTGGTCTGCCTCTACCCCTCTTTCCACTAATATTTTTCCTAGTGCCTTTCTTTTCATTAAGTGGCCAAACAACATGGTTTACCGTTTTCTTATTGTTTACGTATAGAGATCTACTTTCATTAGCTTCTTTCAAACAATCGTTGTTAGTTACTTTGGCCTCCAAGGGAGTCGCCGTGGCAGAGCGGCTAGACGCTCGTCGCAGATCTGAAGGTCGTGGGTTCGCTCACTGGAGGAGCCGGACTTTTTTTCAAAAATGACCTTGGCTGCTAGGTCGACCCAGCCTTGAGTTGGTACCGGGTGCAGTCCTTGGAAAGTAAAGGCGGCCGGCGTGATGCTGACCACATCACCCATCTTGTGCCGATTGGTCTATAAAAATATAGGTCTAGCCCTATATGCCCTATACGCCTAAAGGCGTGGAAAAGGGTCCTTTACTCTTTTTTTTTTTGGGGGGGGGGGGGCCATCAAGCATGTAAGGAATATGTAATTAATTTTAACATAATTTTAGCTGTCAACATTGGTATTATGAATATCACAAAGAAGAACAAGAACAAGAACAAGAACAAGAACAAGAACAAGAACAAGAACGAAAAACGATCAACACTAAGAATACAAAAAAAAAAAGAATATGGAGAACAGGAAGAACTCTTGTAATCCTTCATCGACTGTACCCTCTAGGGGAAACATCATGTATTTATCCACTTATGGACTATAGCATTGTTCCAGAATCTGCTTTTTGTGGGCAAATCCGTTTTACATATATGACTTATTCGTATGCAGACGGTTGGTTCCTTGTCTCTTAGGCAGATGCATTACGTAGGTCTATTCTGTCCCCCCCCCCCCCCCCCCAAACCCCCTCTACACACACACAGACACACACACACACACACACACACACACATACAATGAGGTCCTGAAGCAAAACGGGAAGAACATGAAGAAGATGCACAAGAACAAGGTAGCTTTGTTTCCCTTGGTGACACTGATAAGTTAGCCACGACCGGCTCCAGCTGACGAGCCTTGCTGCTGACGTCACCGGGTCGGGCTAACGATGCGTTAACGCAGCGGTTTTTAAACTGGGTGCGAAGTCAGACTGGGGTGACATTAACATATGCCAGGGGTGCCGTGACAATAATCAAGAAAAGTCGGCTAAAAATTGTGAAATTAATCCAGAAGGCATGTAGATACCTAAAAGTTTAAATTTAAATTGTCCTCCCTCGCAACTGTCGAAAAATAGTTTATTTCCTGTTGAGAATTGCCGCCTTAACGCATCGTTAGCCCGACCTGGTGACGTCAGCAGCATGGCCCGTCAGCTGAAGCCGTTGGTGACTAAGCCTTAAAAGACGGATGAAGAAGTTCCTATTTCGACCTACTAAATTTAAACTCAGACCAAGGCAGCCGTTGGAACACACTGGAACACTTTCTATCGAGGGCACAATCCTGAAAGCCTCAGCCTCTACATATGAAAGACACAGACCAACGTATTTAGATTGCTTAAAGAAGACAACAATTCCTTATTCAAAGCAATGTTTCCCCGTTGTAAATTTGAACAAAGAAGACACACAAACAATAGATGGCACAATTTATTGCCTGGCATATTTCGCTGTATGTGCCTTCTGTGTTCAAATTCTGTAATCGCTACATGTAGGGTTAAATGGTACTTGTCTGAAGCAAGTTAAAGAATTTAAATATCTTGAAATAGTATATTCACGGAGGACAAAAGAATAGATCGGGAAGTAGAAACAAGATGCCAACGAGCCAGTGCACTTATATACTAACTGACACAGTTTTTACGAGATCCCAACATAAGTATAAGCGGCAAGAAACAGATTATAAACAGCATATTATTGCCAATACTATATTACCATTGCCAGGAGGCTTGGGCATTATCAAAGGTTAACCTACGTAAAATTAACCCCTGTGAAATGAGATAAGAAAATCTGCCAGCTTAACCATCTGCGATAGTTGGAAATGATACTGTCAGACAGACTGTTGGAACAACACCATGCAGCAAATTTATTGAGAAACAGAAGAACAAAAGGTGTGGTCATATAGTAAGAAAGCAGCCAGAACAACTACCATCGCAGAAGTTACACGTGAAAAGATCTGAGGTGAACCCAAGAGGCCGCCCTAAGAGAATGTGTATTGAGGACCTATATGAGCTTCTACGTCGACCAAAATAAAATAGCCACTGGTGTTCATCAAGCAATGGATCGTGAGTCCTTTCTACGGCGCTTTACGGCAAAAATGAAAATTGATGATGATGATGATAACTGGAGACAGAAGATTCTGCATCAATATGTACAAGAAATTTCAGATTGAGTGCTCAGAACTTGGCCCATGTGGTCAGGCACCACAGAAGACTGAACCTTTGTTACAGACATACTTCCTGTATGCAGTAGAGAGATCCCGGGTTTGACCGGTTGGTATTCCAATGAAAACCAATCTGTATAGCAAAGTGGAAGACATGCGTCGCCCAGTGACTTCATATAGGCCTGTAGCTTTCTAATCGGAAAATCACTGTCAGGAATTAGGAAAAGAAGAAGAAGAAGAAAGTGGACACGAACCTGGATCTTTCGCGTACACCACGCAGCCACATTTGTCAAGGATAGCCTTCAGCCGGCACTCGGCCACGCAGCTGCCGTGTCCTGTATAGTTGTAGTATCTGTTTCCACTAACCCCTTCGCCGTGATTGGTCGAGTCCGAGCAGTACTCTGTGGTATAGGCTTTGTAAGGGCGAGGTAAAAACTTGTACTGGAAAAATCAAAGATAAAATTAGCTGTAGGCTGGGCTGTTTTTCTAGAAAACATGCTACAGGTACACACGGAAAAACTTGATTCTCTGATGTTCAATGAAAGCTTTCGTCTGAACTTCTTGAGTTCTTCATTTGTGACACTCTCTCTCTCTCTCTTCTCCCCCCCCCCCCCCCCCCGCCCCCAATCAAATTTTTAATACATCTCAGCTGCAATACTGATGGCTGCGTGGTCTCGAGGCATGATGTCCGCCTCGAGTGCTAGTGGTTCTGTGTTCAACCCCCATAAACGGCTAAGTTTTATTTTTGGAGTTGTACTAGTAATTTCCCTGGGTCTCTAGGTATAGAGATCGGCCGCCCTTGTGCATTGTTGCGCACGTAAAAAATCCCTTGGCAGTTGGAAATTTAAAAGAGTAGCCTAACGGCCCTGCCCAGCCAAAATTTTGAGTTAAAAATCTACCCAAAGTATTTCAGGATCCTCACCGGTGCAATAGAGCCTGTGCACTGTGCTGAGCCTTTTCGGACTCAGACTTGAGATATAAGAAAAACGGAGCACTTACAGGTTACTACCCGTGTGCCATGATGTTGATCCGTTGTTCAAACTTCAACATGTTCTATAAAAGCTGTACCCGGCACTTCTTATGCTCTTCATTAGTGACTCTGTGTCTTCTCTTCTTGTTTTTCCCGCCGCATTTCTTACTTATCTCTTCTGCTATATTATAGTTTCTGATCATATCTGGTACTGATAGCACGAATTTGATAATAAAAGCGCTTTCATCAGCTGCCTTTACAAGTGCATGCTGATATGTTGGTGCCTTTAGTGAGGCGCTGTTTGGTAACTTATATAAGTGCATGCTGATATGTTGGTGCCTTTAGTGGGGCGCTGTTTGGTAACTTATATAAGTGCATGCTGATATGTTGGTGCCTTTAGTGAGGCGCTGTGTGGTAACTTATATAAGTGCATGCTGATATGTTGGTGTCTTTAGTGGGACGCTTGAGACGCTGTTTGGTAAGTGAGACGCTGTTTTGTAACTAATAAGTGCATGCTGATATGTTGGTGCCTTTAGTGAGACGCTGTTATGTGCATATATGTTGGTGCCTTTAGTGAGGCGCTGTTTGGTAACTTATATAAGTGCATGCTGATATGTTGGTGCCTTTAGTGAGACGCTGTTTGGTAACTTATATAAGTGCATGCTGATATGTTGGTGCCTTTAGTGAGACGCTGTTTTGTAACTTATATAAGTGCTTTATATGTGGGGCGCCTTTAGTTTTGGTAACTTATATAAGTGCATGCTGATATGTTGGTGCCTTTAGTGGGGCGCTGTTTGGTAACTTATATAAGTGCATGCTGATATGTTGGTGCCTTTAGTGGGGCGCTGTTTCGTAACTTATCTTGTAGCGCTCTATTTTTTTTTTTTTTTCTATTTATATTACTCCATATTGGAAAACGAATAATTATTATAATATATGGATTAGTTAACGAACTATAGCTGTTTAAAGAGGTGGGAGGGGGCGGTGGTTGCACGAAATAAAACAGATACGATTGAGATATTTTGGCCATACTAAAAGACATAACACACACTTTTTGGACGGAAGAGTCGAAGGCAAGAGGCAGATAACGATAACATTGAAAGGAGGGCGAGGAAGGGGGGGGGGGGGATGGGTGGTGGAACCACTTTAAGAGATGGAAAGGGTGGGTGGGGAAGGGACCATATTAGAAGATGGACGGGGTGGGGGAATCACATTAAGAGATGGACATGGGGGAGGGGGAGGGAAAATTAGGAGATGGACGTACAACAGTATGAGAAACTGTACAGCCAGAACAAGAGGCTGAATGTGTTGGGGATCGATTGCAGCCAAACTTCACCGTGGAGACGGCACAGATTTACTTGATAGAGAGGGGTACAAACAACGACATCTTGTGTACATGGGCACCGTTACCTCCATCTTGGCCACGCTGATGTAAGTTGTTGTCCCTGGAGAAATGAGCATCCCATTTTCCCGGGCGTTGGGAAACTCTGTTGGCTCGTGCAAGATTACCTGTTAGTGCATTCAGAAAATGTATATAGTCTGTAGACAACATCTTTGTTGTGCCGTGTTCCTACGTGGGTTTCAGTATAGTCTGGTTTATAGTCTGTGTTGTAAATGTGAATGGAAATTGAAGGGACGAACACAAAAAGACGGATAACAAAATTGGGAGAGAATGAAGAGATGGTATTTGAGAAGACGTAGGATGAAGAGGAGAAGTAAAATGGTAGTGGCGGAGGAGGATGAGGAAGAAGGAGGAGAAGAAGAGAAGAAGAAGAAGAAGAAGAAGAAGAAGAAGAAGAAGAAGAAGAAGAAGAAGAAGAAGAAGAAGAAGAAGAAGAAGAAGAAGAAGAACAACAACAACAACAACAACAACAACAACAACACAACAACAACAACAACAACAACAACAACATGAAAATCATCATGATAATAGTAATGATGACGAAGACAAAGAGAAAGAAGAACAAGAAGAAGTCTAAAATGAGGAGGAGGGGGCGGTGAGAATAGAAAATGACGAAATAGACAGAAAAAGAAAAAAATGGGGGGAAAAAAAAGAAATCTCAGACAATCAAAAATGTTAGATTAAAAGTCACTACATGGCCTGGGGGAAAGGAAGGACTAACGGTTTCACCAAGTCGAATTGAGATAATTGAAGTATCAAATTTGAGAGCACCAACAGTTATTTCCGATAACACTGTGAGGACAACAGATTTATTTTAGTGACACTATTCACTTGTTTATTTTTGTATGTTTCTTCTACATTAAAGAGTAAAGTGCCACTTCGGGCATGTAATGTCATGGTAGAGTAATATTTGTGTGGACTATCGCGCTGGGTGATATGGTCACCATCACACCAGCCGCCTTTACTTTCCCTGACAGTGCCTGGTATCCATTTGAAGCTGGGTTGACCAGGGAGTCAAGACCAATTTGAAGAAAAAAATGTAAATCTCCATGCGGTTGACTGATTGATTGATTGATTGAGTGACAGTTCATCCATCACAAGTAATGAGAATTACTGTCTTTCATCTGTCATGAAACTACAGGCAATATGGCAGCAGATTTCGACACGATGACCGACAGCGACTGTTCAGAGCATTGGACAACTACTTCTTCTTCTGCCGTTCTAGCACCCTCTAGCGCCCAGTGGAGCATAGGCCCTCAACCAGCTCACGCCAAGTCGTTCTATCCGTCGCCATCGTGTGCAGCTCTCCCCCATGTCCTCTCCATCTTTTTAGGTACACTCTCTAACCCACTTCTCCATGTGTGTGCCTGTGTCATTCCCCCCCCCCCCCCCCCCCGTTTATTTCCAACTTGCAAACTTATGAACGCAAAATATTCAGTAAAAACAGAACAATCAACAAATGTTAAGAGTTGGTTGTGCAACGTCCTGTACATATTTTAAAGAGCTATACTTAGAGAGAAAAAAAAATTTCTTATGAGAAGAAACGGGTGCGATAACTTGGTAACAGTCGAGGAAAAGAGAGGAAAGGAAGGCACATGGATAAATATATGAATGGCTTAGTGATATAGATGGGACCGCGCAAGAACACTGGCCTCATCCGTGGGCTTAGGTAATCGTGTGATATGGCGAAACATGACACGTCAAGGCACATGATGATGATGACGTTGATGATGATGATGTTGATGATGAAGATAATGATGATCACGACGATGACCATGATGATGATGATAGATGATGATGATGGATGATGATGACGATGAACTTACCTTCAAGCCGCTAGCAACACGAAGATTAAATGCTTGCTTGCCATCCCCTGCGTCTAGAATTAAGCTCAACCCACTGATACTGCCTACCCTATCTGCCATTCTTGGATTCTTTGAGTCAAAGTTGAAGGTGAAACAAGTTTCAGTCAAGGTTTTTGATCTTTACAAATGTAGCAAAAATAAAAAAAAATTATATTAATTTTACAAGAAAACGAATAATTAAAATGCTAAAAATTAAAAACACTTGAAATAATTCTGTCTCATAACTTCTGGATCAAATATATAAAACGCTAGTAAGACCAGTTGTTTTATGTCGTTCTGAAACTTGGAGCACAACTAAAAGAGACATTTATTTTTAAATCAGTGTTATGACAAATCTGTGGACCCATCAAAGATGCAAATAGCGGGAAATAGAGCGTGAGAAGCAACAACGAAATCCACAATTTGTTAAAATCATCATTAATCACTGGCATCGTGAGAGCTAATAGACTGAAATAGCTGGGGCATACGGAGAAAACGTCAGCTGACAGATTTGCAACAACAACAAAACACACACACACACAAACGGTATACACAAGTGACCTGAATGGTCATAGACCACGAGGCAGACCAAGAAGACGATGAAGATATTATATACAGGCAGAGATGCAAACACTCAGTCACCAACGGAACAAAAAAGAGAGAGAAACACTCACAGGGATGAATGGAGGCCGGTGAAATCTGCAGCAATGAAACCAGTGGTTCGAAATGCTAAAGAAGAATTAGGTACATTAAAATGATACCACAGTGCTCGACAGAGGGAAGTGGAGAATGCTCAGACCATGCAGGACTTGGATGTAGAATTTGGCTGAATAGACTGGCCTTAAACATGCAAACTTCACACCCATTTCCTCTGATGATCTGAGACAGTGGTGATAGCAACTGATTAGACAGCCAACAGCGGCTGGAAACAAAAGATACGCAGTTTAATGGGACATGGTCCCAAAACAAAGACCAAGGACATACTATCATAGACAGACCAGACATCACAGCCAGAGTATACTTCATAGACAGACCAGACATCATAGACAGGGCAGGCATCATAGACAGGCCAGGCAACATAGATAGAGCAGATTTTATAGCGAAACATGACCACATAGACAGACCAGACGTCACAGACGGACCATGCATTACATAGATATATGTTCTGGGCACTCAGTGAGCAGAAGGAAGCGGAATGGAAAATTTTGTAACAGCAGGAAAATCGACATGGGAAGAGAGGTCAGCGTCAGATTTTGAAGAGGCATCGTGTGCCAGCCTTGGTATGTGCTACGTAGATGCTGGTATTTCCAGCCTTGGCTATTCCATCTATCTATAACTTGCGTGGTCGACCTCTAGATCTGGTTCCATTGTGTCTCAGTGAGAGGGCTCTCTATGGTGCCCTAAATGGTGGTAGTCTTGACACATGTCCAAACCATTTGATCTATTGTCTCTGGATAAACTTTAGTACTGGTTCCGTCCCAATCTGTTTCCTCATTTCGGCATTTCTGATCGCGTGCATTAGAAGAAGAACAGTTAGAAGGAGAAAGTGGTGAGTGAATAGCGGAGGATGAGATGGAGAAGGGGTTGGGGAGAATTAGGATGACCAGGAGAAAGATGTTTGTAGTGGGAGGTTAAGGATGAGAGAGAAGGGAGTATCAAGAATGCAAGGATGAGAAGAAATAACAGCAGCAGCTCTAGAAAAAGACGAATGAATTTGAGGATGAGTTTGGGGAGAAAAAGATAGAGAAGCTAAAGAAGGGCAGAAGGATTACATGAAGAGGAAGATGAGAAAAAAGATGAAGACTGTTGCTTTTTTTAACATATAATTTTA
This sequence comes from Candidula unifasciata, assembly GCA_905116865.2. Taxonomy (NCBI): domain Eukaryota; kingdom Metazoa; phylum Mollusca; class Gastropoda; order Stylommatophora; family Geomitridae; genus Candidula; species Candidula unifasciata. Next base: position 32 of record CAJHNH020008551.1, on the reverse strand, counting down.
GCTATGTCAATAGGTCAAGTAGCTTTAAATCG
>CAJHNH020008550.1:474194-504654 GCA_905116865.2 Candidula unifasciata | reverse complement strand
AGGAGAGAAACAAGCAGGGAAGAAGCTGGAATAGGGAGGAAGAGCTGGACAGCTGCTCACGGACTTTTCAGAGGTTCATATGAAACTTGAGTTATGTTCATAAAAATTGTTCAGACTTTTATCACCTTCATCACACCACTCTAATCCCAGGTGCTGTTCTCGCGCGCTGAAAACAACCCATTACTATCATAACTTTAGCTAGTCACTGTTTGTGTAAACACAACAAACTGGGTTATGTCAATTAACTGATTGTTAGAAAATAAAGCTGTATGTCAAGTTTTATACTACATCGTTTGTTAAATTCCAAGTGTATTCAGTCTTACCTGTTTAACTAAACATAGATAGAATTACATTCGGTGGGGGCTCAAATAATATAATAATTCTTTAATTATTATTAATAACACCGGGAGAAGGTAGATGACGGAGGAATCACTTGCCCTGTCTAATAACTCATTAAGTATGATAGACATCTAAAATTCCTTGCCTTCTCTTGTGGGTACCAAGTTCAGCTAATGTTAATGTACTTAACGAGCCAATATGGCTGTTTTCTTGGATATCCAGGACTTTGTCTGAGAGCAACATAGCTCAGACTTTAGTTCCGTTAATCTGGTGGAGGGAATGTGTTGAAAGGAAGATCCCTACTCAACAACATAAACATTTAAACCACGCGTCACGTCACACTAGACAACATGAACAAGCAGGAGTGACCAAACCAGGCAGGTCTCTTGCTTACAATTTTGTAAATGTGATTGGCAGTAACTATAGCAAATATCATTTCTCGATCTATCTAGAACAACATACGTCTCATTAAGGCGGAGCCGATGAGCTTTAAAAAAAAATACCTAATTCATAAGGATATTAAGAAAAAAACTTTAAAAAAAAAATTAATGTCTAATTCATAAGCATCTTAAAAACATACATCAGATTAAGAATGAGCTAAACTAACAAATATGTGGTTTAGAAGGAACTAACCTAAGAGCTAAGCTATTTAAACATAGCTAAAATAATAAATATCTTATGTGAAAGTAGCTAAAATAACAATTATCTGATGGGGGAAGGAACTAAGATAACAAATATAAGATTTGGAAGAAGCTAAAATAACAAATCACTGACTTGGAATTAGCTAAAATAACATATATCTGATATGGGGGAAAAACATATAGGATTAAAAATAACTTAAAAGTAATAAGTAGCTCTTATAAATAGCTCTTTAAAAGTACAATTAAAACAAGACCAGTTGAAACGAAACAAACTTATCAGATATCTCATTCAGAAGTAGCACAAATAACAAATAACTGGCTCAAAGTGAGATAAAGTTATTGTTTGGCCCAGAATGAGACAAAGTGATTGTCTGGCCCAGAATTAGACAAAGTGACTGTCTGGCTCAGATTGAGACAAAGTGACTGTCTGGCTCCGAAATAAGGGAAGTGATATTATACCTGAAGCAGTGTGACCAACCAACTGGGTCATGGTGAGTTTTCTTGTTAAAACAAGAAGTGCTGTAACATTTTTTCAGTTTGTCATGCGCGCCATTTTAAGAATCCAAAGTATAGTAGTCAACCTGTTCGTGCTGAGGCGAGGTTGTAATATTTTTCTGAGAAAAGTGCAAAGAATATCATGTAGTGACAGAAAAACAAATGAAGCAGGTCCTCTGGGAAGAGAGGAAAAGAATATACTAGAACGTTTATTTTAAACTCGTTCCAATGGATTTACTGCCCACGCATGAGCGAATCACCAACAGGTCTAACAGAATTAAACAAAGCATTCATTTTAAATGAATTATGCATTATGTGTTGGGAAAAGCCCTCGTGGGCGTTAGAGACAATCATTCCATTGTTTAGGTGGGCAGCGAATGCCGTCCGGAAATATAAAAAGAAAGGATTGTGGTTGCTCCCCGAACTAAGTAGTATTACATAGTGACCAATGTGAACCCCCCTACCGATAATGCATTTCCTACGAAGATTTTTTAAACTGTCGCAACTGATGCATCGAATTCTTTCTCTCGCGAATCGTTTGCTTCAAAAACAGTGTTCCTGTATTACTGCATCAATTTTAGCGATAGCTTTTTTTTAGAGCAATTAAAGAGCTCTTGAACTCAAGTCCTTTCTGAAACATTCGGGCCCAGTCTGTTCTGTTGTCTTCAAAACGCATTGGTTATCGTACGCTGCCTGTATTCTTCGATGAATACCCACCGGTCGATGTCCATCAAATGAATAAAACTGAATCACCGCTGTTTGAAATTCTTTTGACGGGTTTTGGATCAACCTGACCCTTTTCTCAACGGTCGGAAGCAGAGTATGCGCATCATGGGAGATTTGTTTACTATTCATTGGTCAGTACTTATCTCATGACTATGACGTGATCATTTCTAACGCCCGGTTTTATGTTTGTGCACCCTTTGTATGAATCAACTCAACACAGCTTAGAACTCAGATACCAAGTTCAACCTTGTAGGAAATAGAATTCACGTTTTTGTCAGTGCTACACCAAGTGATATAGCTTATAGTCCTGTGTGGTTACCGAACTGTTTTGGTTTGTTGTGTAAATTATTCAAAGCGGTAGAATATTTCAACAACATAGACATCTGACATCATCATCATCATCATCATCATCTTCATCATCATCATCATCAAATGCCTTACCAGCTGGCGTAGGCGTTCATGCATTTCCACAGATCTCGGTCTTTTGTGTTTTAGATCAAATTTCTCTGATGATATTCCTCCATGTCACTGTCTCAAGCCATCCACCATCATTTCTCCTGGTCTGTCTCTGCCTCTTTTACCAGTGATCTTTCCTGCCGTCACGATATTTTCTAGTGCTCCTTTTCTCATCACATGACCAAAGAACTTTGTTGTCTCCTTCTCATTGTTGTATATAATGTTATATTTTCATTAGCCATTTCCATGCAATCATTGTTAAGACAAAATACGATGCGGAGTAATATCACTTGTGCGATCGCCGAGGCACTAGATACTGATGACAGTAGACTCAACGAGCTGCTATCTTAATGAAGAAAATAAAAAACGCAACACTGGAACATGAAAGTACCATAAAGCATTTCTTGCAGCATCTAATCGTCAGAGAACAGATTCTCAGAGGCAATAATTAAAATGTAAAAATCTGAACGAGGGAGATGGTTTGAGAGCATGAACATTCAAATGAAGTTGCGGAGAGCAGATTAGCTGTGTTTCTAGAACGCATTATTTCCAGCAGCAAACAAGTTCATTTGTTGTCTGCTCACTCAGATGTAAATGATCAATTGTTTCTACCATTGCGACAAGATGGCTGGTAGTCAAGGGAGATCATTACCAAAACATCTCGTCATGGTTGAAGAAACATGTGGCAGGAAGAAATAAGTGATGTCCCTTGAGTCTTAGCCTCTTCCTGATACTTTCACATAGTCCATCTTTCTTTCCTTATATTCTTTCACCCTTTCTGTTCATTCGTTTTCTCGTATTAATTCTCACTATCTATATTTCAATTCTTTTACTTTCTCCACACGGGATCCGTGTTAGTGCAGTCGATAGGAGGCTCGCTTTCAAATCCAGCTGCGACTCGCTACAGCCCACGGTAGGTGTTCGAAATCGGGCGGGTCCCGGAATTCACCCAGCCTCTAGGAAATAGGTGCTAAAGTTGACATTTTAGGGTGAATGGAGGAACGTCGCTGTAGCTACGGAGTTACTTGCGGACGGTGACACAGGCAGACCGTTTTTTATCAGCTGTCCGTACTGGTGGCAGAGCACTTATAACCGTGTGCAGTGACGCTGGTTCACATCTCCCGACTCCCCCGTGTGGGTTCCGGGGCCCCATTGTGGGGAAAACAAGAATAGACCCACAGCCTTCCCAAAAGCATGTCGTAAGAGTCGACTAATCGGGGAGCTTCCTTTGAAGTCGGAGTGCATCTGCCGGAGAGGCAAGGAACCAAAAGTCTGTATTCAAGAGAATGAGATCTGTAAAACTGATGCACACGCAACACTCAGGTTCTGGAGCAGGATTGCAGTTCAGTAGTGGACGAGCAACCAGAACCTTCCGCCAGAGTTTACAGCTGGTGAACGCGAAGAAGAAGAAGAAACATCTCCCGACTTTACCTTTTCACTTTCAGTAATTCGTTACACTTTCTCTGACTCCACCACCACTTGCATGCCTTCTCTAAGTTATTCTTTCATTCTGACTCCCTTCTACTATACCTTTCTCTCACTTCCTCAGTTCTTTGATAATCGCTTTCGTCCTTATATCGGATGCAATTTGTCGTTTAATTGAAGCCCCACCCTAGCTTTTGCCGGGAACCTTGAATATATCCGGGCCCTAATATGGCCCAACGGTTGAACGGGGTTTTCGGGACCTCTCCACGGGTGACCTCATCCGCATTATGGCAACCTTGTGTCACCGGGTGTTTGTCGTTTGTCTAATATCCCGGCAGGGTACAACTTACCTACCTTACCTAGCTTATTTTGTGCATTCCTCTAAGCCGAACCCTGACTGTTGCCGGAGGCCCTTATATAACCCAACCTAGGGGTTGAACTGAGTTTCTGGAACCTGTTCCCTGATGAATCTCATCCGAATGGTGGCACTTTGAGTCACGAGGTGTTTATCGCTCGGTGTTATGTACTGTTTAAAAAAAAGTGGGGGGGGGGGCGAGGTGTTAAACGTCATCATCATTGTTCTACTATCCTTTCATTCTGCTTTTTCTGTCTTTCCTCAATTCTCACGCTCTTTAATAACTCTCTCTCTCTCTCTCTCTCTCTCTCTCTCTCTCTCCTTCTAATCTCTCTCTCTCTCTCTCTCTCTCTCTCTCTCTCTCTCTCCCTCTCTCCTTCTCTCTCTCTCTCTCTCTCTCTCTCTCTCTCTCTCTCTCTCTCTCCCTCTCTCCTCTCTCTCTCTCTCTCTCCGTGTCTGATGCTTATCTGTCCCTTCAGTGTCTTATTTTATTCTTATATGATGAATATTATCTTATCTTTTTAATTTGATATCGAGGTGTTAGTCAGCCTGCCTGTGTGTCTTCCTATACCTAAGTTGATCGATTTATTGAAACATCTACCCACATATTCCACACACTCACCTTTACCTAATTGTTTATTCAGCGGTCCACCTATCCGCCAGTTTATATTGCTGTCACTCAAAACTGCCACCTAATTCTTGTATAAGCCTCGTTCGTGGTGTAGGCGGGGAGAAGAGGGGGGGGGTGGGGCGGTCGTTAAGCCTGCCGATTTAAGGCAGTGTGCTGGTGCTGTTGCAACGCGCTGTGCAGGTTACGATTTTGTTTGAACCCTGTCTCCCTGACAGAAAAATATCCATTACCATACTGAGGATTTGAACCTGGGTCTCAGGCATGGGAGTCCTTCGTTCTTTGCCGTTCGGTCCGCCGTATTACTATCAATCAACCTAAAGTTATTTGCATATCCGTTACAGGGCGCTGGAGATTCCGTGGGAGCATAAAGGTGAAGGTAAAAGGTGACAGGGTGGACTTCATTGCACCTAGTTTTTACCCCATGTGGCTCAGTCTCTCTCAGCAGAACAGCTAGCTGCCTGCCGAGAGCATCTCATAGAGCACGACCTCTGTAGCTCAGCGACGACTACCCCCAGGGATGTCGCTAAAATATTGCTTTTGTGAACTAAACGGCGCTGCCGTGAAACGAACCCACCATCTTCAGGGCGCGAGGAAAACGGCTTGACTACTACTCCACCAAGACACTTCTTTGTGGAGTGATGCATCTAAAGAAGGCAGTAAAGCAGTTGACCTAGAGAACTCAAGACAAACAAAAGATGGTAACGAGACAGTGCACATACGTACCAGCTGACACCGTTTTTAAGACAGTCAAACATAAGTCTGAGCGCCAAGAAACAGATTATAAGCAGCATATTCTTACCAGTACTGTGCTACCAGTGCCAAACTTGGACATTATCAAATGCTTACCTACGTAAAATTAACACCTGTGAACTGAGATGCAAGATGGGGTACCGCCAGCTTAACCAACCGAAACAAAATGGGAAACGATACTATCAAACAGAGAGTTGGGACAAGAATTATGCAGCAAATTCGTTGAGAAACAGAAGACAGAAGACGGTCATCTAGTCAGAGTGCAGCCACAGCAACTACCAACACATGCGCTACACAAGCAAGGTTAGGTTAGTTGCTTATTCTTTACAGGGACGTTGCAGAACCAACCCTAACAGCTCCTGGCTGTTGTGTGGTTTTTCTAGGCAAATTTACGTCCAGTAGTTTGCCATTGCTCCCTGGACGGTCGGCTTTCTTGATACCACTGTCGGAACCAACGCAAAGCACATGGCCCGCAGCTGGGATCGAACCCGGCACCCCTGCATTACGAAGCGTTCCATCAACTTAGCCACAGAGCCGACACACAAGCAAGGATCTGACTGAAATCAAGATGTCACAATAGGAGAATATGGATTGATGACATTAAAGCCACATGTATGTCTGTCAGTCTAATGTATTGTGTAAAGATGTTTCTCATTGCTTCTGTCTTCACCTACGGCGCATCTAGACTCGCCTCTGTTCAGGTGACAAGTTAGAAGCAACACAGATTACGGCAAAACAGCTCTGACGTAAGTATCGCTTATTCGCAGTTCCAACAAATGTGTTGCCCAGTCGCTGTTCTAAGTTCTCACTCGTCTTTCAAGAGATCTGCTACGTCAGGAACACAACTGAAACATGCAGTCTTTTACCTCTCACACTGGGCCATCTGTTCAAACTAATATCTCCCATCTGACGTAGAGCGTCACAAATATTCTCAGTCGATCGACATCTCAGTTCAGAGTCACTTCTGTTCAGCCATCTTCCTTGCGTTCCAGATACTTGCTCCCACTGCCATCTATCACAGTTCACATCAGTCACTCCTCTCACTGAACTCGACCTGCCTATCGTACTGTCAAACACCATCTGATCACTCCTAGTTTCTCGCCTCCAATCCCTACTTCCCATTCCACGAGTTTCTTCTTATCGTTCACTCGTACACGGGAAATTGCAACATACTTTTGTTGTACTCTTCCACTGCTCAACTGGCACCTGACCCTTAACTGGGATTTCCCACTCGTTACATTGTGTCTGTATGTCTGCCTGTCTACAGTACTGCTTGTCTGTCTGTGAGTATAATTATCTGCTGTCTGTCTGTCTGTACTTATGTCTGTCTTTCTGTCTGTCTGTCTGTCTTTCTGTATGTCTGTCTGTCCGTCCGTCTAATTTTCTACCTATCTGTCTGACAGTTTAATTATCAGTATATTTGTCAGTTTGTCTGTATAATGTTTGCCTGCTGTCTGTCAGTCTAATAATGTGCTGTCTGTTTGTCAGTCAACGATTTATCTGTGTGTTCAGTCTTATGTCTGTCTGTCAGTCTGATGTTTTGTCTGATGTATATCTGTCAGTTTAACGTTCTGTCCCTCAGTCTAATGTTATGTCTGCTATCTGTCAGCCTGCTGCCTGTCTTTCAGTTTAATATTCTGTCTGCCTGTTTTCCCCCATGTGGATTCTGTGACACAGTTGTCGGGGGACAACCAATTGTTCCTTCGCAAGCGTGAAGGCAACTAAATGAGGACTTTGTAAAATGGATGTGTTAGATCAAATGTCGCAGATATCGCAAACTAGCTGTAAACCACAACTCAACGTATTAACTGTCCTTTCAACTAAGACAAAAAGAGAAGTATGTTCTGTCTGTCTGTCTATCTGCCTGTTTTGTTGTCTAAATACTTTAATGTTGTTTGTATTGTTTTATCACATTAGCAAACATAGTAATTGAAATAACTCGGACGCAATAAATATATTGCACAGCTAAATTGCCTGGCATATTCCACTGGATAGATTTCACGTCCATTACGCAAATAAGACAAGAGATCAAGCAACATAATGTATCCAATTGTATAAGAAAGAGACGCTGGAACTGCATGGGCACTAAAAATGGATAAAACAAGACTACTCGATCAAGCTTCCACATGGACACCTGAAGGGAAAAGAAAACGGGAAAGACCCAGAAAGAACCATAATCAAGGTAGACTCAACCACGCCTAACAAACATCCAAGACCTAAAACCGCAAGGTATGGAGAACTATGACCTCTGCATTCAGCGCCGCCAAGGCCCAAGAGGGAAAAACCGACTATCTAATATTCCACTATAGCACGTCGCATTACTACAGTGGTAAATCAACATACAATGGAGCACAAAAATAAATCCTTTTCACTGAAATACAATATCACGTTATCATTGTCAAGATGGGCCGTACATCTCTCCATCGGAAGTTCAAGATAAGTCACGTGATTACCATGGTAATTTCAAATTTATAAAGTGATCTTTTTGTTAACATAAAACATTAAAGTTCTGTTTAGCTGGCACGACCTCAGCATTTTTTCAGTAAACGTCTATCAAAATGTGGAAAAAAATTCGGAGGGCGCAGTCCTTATCAACTACGTACCCAGAGTAAAGCTAATGGTGTCACATCGAAGAATTGGGATCTCTCTTCTTGTCAAATACCGCTTTTGTCACGTGCCTGATTTAAGGGATTTCTCCTTAAGAACCAACAGCACTCTGAAATAATAATGTTGAATCGTAGGCTCGTATTGGTCTAAGGGATATCCCGTGGTAGGGCAACTCAAGCTTTGGCACTACAAAATATATATTATTCCTAGGCACACTTGGCTGGACACCCCCACTACTATAACAAGGTAGCCCCCAGGTTATGATAGTATACTATCATAGCCATGTTAACACAGATTACACTTATTACTCACACAAACATAAAAGCTAGACAGTTAGAATGGTGAGACAGGGACACCCAAGTCAGCCAAAAAAAAAAATACAAATATAAATGAATAGATAATCAAGAGTGTTCAGTGAAAGGAGTTTAGGAATCAATGACACAACCCAGATGTTGAAGCAGCCAGATGTAGTTCTTGGATATTACATGAGTTCATCATAGGAATCACAAGGAGCTGTGGAAAGAGAGCATGTATATGAATAAGAGATCACTTATCCCAGTTCGTAGGTCAATGCTCCCCTCAGTACATGGTGATTTGACTGTGATTGACTCAATAGGTAGCTATGCCTCGATTTGATCTGGTACAAGCTGACTGTCTCACAAGTGAGGACACAGGAACTGCATAGGAGCCCAACAAAGCTCTTGAAGACTGATTCTCTGGATTGATGACAAAGGTATCTGCAATTGTCCACTAGTCCTGGAACTCACAAACAAACGCTTGCCATGTTGAGGTAGTGGCAACAATAGGTAGGTCTTTTGGGTATAATTGGTGCCCAGAATGGTATGGGTTGGTTGTTGTTGGCTGGACTGTGATTCGTCTGCCTGATCTCTAAGGAGGTATCATCCCAAGCTTAGAAATTCTTCAAAGATAGAACTGGTTCTTTGAATGCGCCAATATTATTCATAGACTGTATACACGTCTTGACACTTTGGAGATCAGGCGAAAGAATGCCGCTCAAAACTACGCTTGGCGTCTCTAGGAAAGAAGTCCCTGTATTCATGCCCAAGGAGTAAACAGGCTTACCGGAATTTCTGAATTAAACACCATAAATCTTCAGCCCACAGTTGCAAGTTTGAAAATGAAGATTTCTCAAAGCAACTAGAGGGTCTAGAAATGAATATTTCACCAGATAAAGGTATATATCCATATAAGGGACTATATACCCCTCCGGACGGGTTTAAGTTTGAAATATGAGGTGCCCGCTAGGGAAGTCAGCGTTACGACTCGTCCATCGAGTAGGGTTCGCTGTTCACTCCACGACACTTCTTGTGAGATCTAGGTATAGGATCGCCACTCAGTTTTGTGTGGAGAAATATAGGAATATGTTCTGCAATTCTGTTTCCAAGCTGTCTCTCCGTTCAACCGATGTAAATGAATTGGAACTTCCGTGCATATGTAACTGAATTTGGTGTAAGAAGATAGTTGTCTTATTAAGAAAGATTTAAAATCGCACTAGACTCAGTCAATTAGGTGCCGTCTCCACAATGATGGTCGACATCAATTAGTGTCCAACAGGATGTGTCTCTTGTCTTGACAGTTCACAGTTGTAGAGGGCTGCTCGTCAATCTCTTGATGTACTCCTCCAAAATTAAATCCTTGTCAACCTATTGTTTTTTTTTCCTGGCAATTTCCCTTCAGTATGGTTTCTAAAAGAATGTTATTTCTTGCAATGTGACCCAAATATTTCAATAGTCTTTCTCTCTCTCTCTCTCTCTCTCTCTCTCTCTCTCTCTCTCTCTCTCTCTCTCTCTCTCTCTCTCTCTCTCTCTCTCTCTCTCTCTCTCTCTCAAATTTGCCTAGCAATTTATGAGTTAACTTCTTTATTACCAGAAAGAGGTTTTGTAGGAAATACCAGCAATGAGATATCCACAGTTAGAATTGATAAATGCGTTGCTTTCAAACCAATAATAAAAAGTGGTGGTGTCTATAAGACAAGCCGGATTTCTTGAGTGTGTACGGACCTAATACAAAGATAAAGAGAGCATATTAAGTTAGGGAAGGGGCTTATACGATAGAGTGGTTCACACATGAAGCGTTTTTTTTTTTTTTTTGGACTCAAAAAGTTCATCAACGTGTAAAGAAGTCTGATATCAATGTATACCTCTTGCTCTCTTGTCCTCGACATTTTCGTCTATTTTTTTAAAGAGTACTGTGTCTTTTAATGTGGTCAAATAAGTTAACTCGTCTCTCTCCCTGACCCCCCCCCCTCTCTCTCTCTCTCTCTCTCTCACACACACACGCTCTCTCTCTCTTTCTTTTTTCTTTCTTTCATTTCTTTTAGTAACACTTTTTTTCATTCATAGTCTTTTTAGACCTCTGGATAAAAATGCTCTAAGAAAGGTTAAGAAGGAAAACAGGAAAAAACATTCGTTACAATTTACCAGAAAAATCTTGCCACAGATCACGAACGCCCCGGAACATCAGACCACAAAAAGCGGCATCCAGCCATTTATGGCGTAATTAGCACGTAGAGAAGCACACATAAGCTAGAAGTAATGCCAACATAAATCAAAATTATAATCTCCGCAGCCACAAACAGACGGCCATGACAAAAGCCATCTAACAAGCTCGAACTTACTTTCAAATTCCAAACTCCGTCCAGTTAGCCAGACAACCAGAACGGATCCTATCATTTGTAACCTGGATCCGCCATATTTCTTTATGTAACCGGAAAGGTTGTGTTTAAATGCAGGCGCCCACGCGCCGTTAATCACCAGGTTACCGATTTCTGGATTATCGGGTGGCTTTGGCAACCCACCACTGGTCACGTGACCAATTTGTTTGCTGCTCGTTTGTCACCGAGAGTAGTTTGTTATCGGAGAGTTTTTGGGGTGGGATGTCGCACAGCCCCAAACCTTCTGCAGAAGAAGATTTAAAGCTGAAGTCGACGTGGTACCTCCTTATGTGGCAATTTGTGGGGATGACTGTTTGGTCAGCGGTGTCTGGTAATAGACAGTTAGGATTTTGAGGTCAGTGGTAATATGACGGCAAACAGCCCTACTTTGGCCAATGCCTTCATTTGTAAGCTAACCGTGTAGGTGATTTACTTCTCAAGATCATTCAAGAAAGCATAAAAAAAAAAAAAAAACATAAATAATGAAGTGTCTTAACGACAATCTGAGTTTTGGAAAATAGTTGCAACATGGAAGCCATAATTTGTTTACAGATGTTGACTGAAAAACATATACAGAAACTCATAAAAGTATTTATGAATGATATATTACACAGAGACCTTTTCAAAGGGTGCAAGACGAAAAAGGTGAGGTTCACGTTAATCTCCCCATCAGAGTAAGTCACTTCTCATTCACAAGTTTGTTGGGTTAGTCGACTTTCCTGAAGGTTCGCGGGTGTGTTTCGCTCTGTTGTTTGCTTTCTGTGATGTCTTGCATTTACGTTTTTTATTCTGAGAAAGAGAATGAGTGTGACATAGGTTGCCACACTCTCTAGGGGGTTTGTGTTAGTACCAGTTTCTCCATGTTTCTGTAGTGTTAAAAGCGCTGGCGCGCTGAAATATACACGTAATATAAACGGCATTGTAGAACACCCCGGTAACCTTGTGCCAAGGTGACAGGTTCAGGAACTACATATAAGAAGTGAGCTAGTGTGTAAATGGGCGGGTCGTGAGGAGACTAACATTACTTTTATCGTGTAAAACTTATTGTATGGCTCTAAAATAGAGGATTACGAAGAAAGGATATAGGAATTATTACTAACCTATACTAGGAACAAATTGCAACATTTAAACACAATAATGTCGTCTCACCACTGACAGAGATGAGAAACGAAAAAAGTGCATCAGGGATATGTGTTTTCTCCAGTCCTTTTTCAACAAAATACAGAAAATAATTTTAAACAATTTGGAGAATTGTCTGGACTGAATATTAATGGAATAATAAGAAACAATCTGAGATACTAACCTGTAGAAAGCGCTACAATAACATACATTTGACTTCACTGTTTGAGTGTTATTACTTCTTCTTCTTCAATCCTTCTTTCAGAAAACTTATATCAGAAGTCCGGTAGCCTTTGTGAAAGCTATCATGCAGACTATATCCTCTCGTGTGCCATACAGTTTTGTCTTCATTGTGGTTGGAACAGGTCAGATTGCGTCTCTGTTGTCAGCATACAGTTGACAGTGTTGGATCACATGCTCAGCATATTCGGGTGCCACGCTACAGGGACATGTCTCCGTGTTTCCTACACCAACAAATCTGAACATATGTTGACGAAGTCTGTTGTGCCCAGACTTTAGTTTAAATATAATACTCTGTCACTCTCCAGAGCGGCGATGACGCGAGTCTTGGGGAGACAATCTGGTTTGTGTGTATCCAGTCACCTTTCTTTGATACTAGATGGTATAAATGTTTTCGTCTCTGTGTGGGTTAAGTCGCTTTTTGGTTGTACCATGTCACTGTCACTTCTGGCCGATTTGTCCGCTATTTCATTGCCTTCTAAGCTACTAATGTTATTTCTTATATGGGTGAGAAAAGTCATATCTGACAAATATCAAGTGAAACGATCATAAATTTAATGGCTCTATAACTTAAAGATCGGTTTTCTTTTTCAAGTGAAATTCAATCCCGTTCCCGCGTGTCCAGCCTGCCTACTGGCTAGACATCGACCGGGCTGCTTCTAGATACGAAGATAAGTTATTTGTGTTGAATTTTCCAATTTGTGTATGTGCTGATGAAGGCTCCATAGCCGCAACGTTCACGTTTTGTTTGTCTTTGTTATATTGTGAAGCTCGGGTTTATATCTTTCCAATACTTAAAAGCATGATGTCTGAACTAGGGCTGTACCGAATATTCTCTTCGTATTCGCTTCCGGGTCGAATAGTGAACCTATTGACTATTCGGTATTCGGTCGAATAGTTGCGGTCGGACCGAATACGAATAGTGGTTACCTTACACCCGCTTCTGCATACAAGGCCTTAATACTGACAACATGGAACGATTGGTTTTATTGAAAGCTAGTGCAGCTTTCCCCCATTAACTAAGCTGCCAGTGACAATTTCCAAGTATAGTTGCTTGTTATAATACTTAGGATTCTTTCATTCCTAGTTAATAGTTACCATAGACTGAGTGAAGGATGCAAAAAATAAAATGTTTTTAAATGTTTCCTATTCTGTACAAATACTAACTAGACATGGAAAGAATATAATCTCCGGCCACATCCAAGTCGATAATATGAAAATCAAACGAACGGAAACATATAAGTACTTGGGTGCAAACTTCAACTGCTCTAACATGCTGAGAGAGGAAATACAATCAAAAATACAATCTAGAAATGAAGCATACTATGCCCTTCAACATCTGCTAAAGTCAAAGTGTCTGTCTCGCAACACCAAGATCAAAATATATAAAACGTTCATGAGACCAGTCGTTTTTTATGGCTCTGAAACTTGATGCAGAAATTAAAGAGATGAGGCCTTATTACAGGTTTTCTAAAACAGTCACACGACAAATCTTTGGACCCATCAAACATGCTAACAGCAGGGAATGGAGAGTGAGAAGCAACAACGTAACACATAATCTGTTCAAATCACCATTGATGACTGGCATCATGAGAGCTGACAGACTAAAATGGTTGGGGCATATTGAAAGAATGTCAGATGACAGAGAAATAAAAACTGTATACACCTGAGAGAGGAAGGGGCGTAGACCACGAGGCAGACATAAAAGAAGTTCGAGAGATAATGTCCAGCCAGACCTGCAAATAACTGGTGTCACAAATTGTGAAGATAAGGCCAGCAGAGAGAAGAATGGCTCAGAAAGCTAAAGAAGAAGATGACTATTCTGTGCTAATTTTTGTGAAGTAAAAGTTCAGCGTACATTTGACCTTATGAATGTTTTTTTTCTTCAAATATTTCATACATTATACACTATTCGTATTCGTATTCGGCCGAATAGTTGATCCCGTTATTCGTATTCGATCGAATAGTGAAAATCACTATTCGGTACAGCCCTTGTCTGAACACAAGAATCTGTAATGTACCATCATATTGCTGTTATCTGGGGTTGAACAAGGTTTCCGGGATTTGTACGTGTGCAATTCTCATCCTTTAAGTGTTAATCCCACATACTGTTGAATGCTGAATTAAGAATCAACATTGCAGCACTAGGGAAACTCCCAGAAGCGCTCTGTCCCCATCTTCAGCAGCAAGCGAAGACTTCCAATTCCGGTGGTACCAGTAACTATTTGATTGTACATCCGTCTCGCCTTCCCTTGAGTGTTGAGTGATGACCAGATCCTCTGGTAACTTCCCGAAACGCCATTATCTTCAGACCGTAATGATTTATTTGTGCCCCCGGACTTTTCATTCGCATCTGAAGGTCCTTTACAACATCTAGCTTGTCATACATAAATTTACCACCAATTGGTGCAGAACCAACAAGTTTATTAGGCTGTTCGTTTCCCAAAACACCAGCACGACCTGGAGAAAACTCTAAAGGACGTTAACTACCCGTGATTTCTCAAGCTATGCTTACCACTCTGCACGGGGCATGCCTGTCTCCACCGTTCTCAACATACTCTGTGAGTGAGGTACAGTTACGACATGTGTAACTGCTCTCAACATACTCTGTGAGTGAGGTACAGTTACGACATGTGTAACCGTTCTCAACATACTGTGTGAGTGAGGTACAGTTACGACATGTGTAACTGCTCTCAACATACTCTGTGAGTGAGGTACAGTTACGACATGTGTAACTGCTCTCAACATACTCTGTGAGTGAGGTACAGTTACGACATGTGTAACTGCTCTCAACATACTCTGTGAGTGAGGTACAGTTACGACATGTGTAACTGCTCTCAACATACTCTGTGAGTGAGGTACAGATACGACATGTGTAACTGCTCTCAACATACTCAGTGAGTGAGGTATAGTTACGACATGTGTAACTGCTCTCAACATACTCAGTGAGTGAGGTATAGTTACCACATGTGTAACTGCTCTCAACATACTCTGTGAGTGAGGTATAGTTACCACATGTGTAACTGCTCTCAACATACTCAGTGAGTGAGGTATAGTTACCACATGTGTAACTGCTCTCAACATACTCAGTGAGTGAGGTATAGTTACCACATGTGTAACTGCTCTTAACATACTCTGTGAGTGAGGTATAGTTACGACCATGTGTAACTGCTCTCAACATACTCAGTGAGTGAGGTATAGTTACCACATGTGTAACTGCTCTCAACATACTCAGTGAGTGAGGAACAGTTACCACATGTGTAACTGCTCTCAACATACTCTGTGAGTGAGGTATAGTTACCACATGTGTAACTGCTCTCAACATACTCTGTGAGTGAGGTATAGTTACGACATGTGTAACTGCTCTCAACATACTCTGTGAGTGAGGTACAGTTACGACATGTGTAACCGTTCTCAACATACTCTGTGAGTGAGGTACAGTTACGACATATGTAACCGTTCTCAACATACTCCGTGAGTGAGGTATAGTTACGACATGTGTAACCGTTTTCAACATCGTTTTCAACATACTCTGTGAGTGAGGTACAGTTACGATATGTGTAATTGTTTTCAACATACTCTGTGAGTAAGGTACAGTTACGACATGTGTAATCATTTTCAACAACGTTTTCAACATACTCTGTGAGTGAATTACAGTTACGACATGTGTAACCGTTTTCAATATACTCTGTGAGTGAGGTTCAGTTACGACATATGTAACTGCTCTCAACATACTCTGTGAGTGAGGTACAGTTACGACACATGTGTACAGCTGGTTTTCAGTTCAGCGGATGGAAGCGTAACTGCAATCCTTGAAGAGACAAAATACATACAGTACACAGTTAAATGATTATGCAGAAATGTTTGTCGGTCTACCTTTACTTCTCCGCTGTCCACAAGTGGGCCGTGGCCCACGGGTTGAGGAACACTGTTGTGCAGCACTTTAACACTTAAAAATATCTCACTACAATTGACAACCTCCCGACGGCGCTATGAAACATAGAGTAGTGAAACAAAGGTAAAGGTAGAGAGGGGAGATGTGAACCAGCGTCAATGCACATGCTTATAAACCATAAGTTCTCTGCCACTAGTACGGACAGCTGATAAGAAACTGTCCACCTGTGTCGCCGTCCGCACGCAGCTCCGTAGCTACAGCGACGTTCCTCCATTTACCCCAGAGTCTGGGTGAATCCTGGGGAACCGCCCGGTTTCGAACACCGGCCGTGGGCTGCGAGTCGCAGCTGGATTTGAAAGCAACCCTCCTATCGACTGCGCTAACGCGGCCTCCGAAAGAGTAGTGAAACAAAAGGTAACTTCTGTGGATTTTGGACAAATAATAAAATTAAAATTCTATGAGGCCTGAGATGTACGCTTAACAGATAAATGCCAACAAATATTTAGACAGTCAAAACAATTAACTAAAATTTTTATTATAAGACTTTGAGTCTCAGACCATTGGTTAAAGAAAAGAAAAAGCAACAGCAGCACCCGGAATCCCTTTAGCCTCAATGATTTAGTTATACAAAAGAACCATCGTTAAAATAAAGTGCCTTGCCGACTGGAGTGGGCAGTCATGCACCTCCACAACTTACGAACTCTAACAACATTCATCAACTCATGGGCTCATAGCCATCGATGCCATGATATGTAGGCCAAGAATCACCTCGAGTTCTACAAAAGAATGAGGAACAATATCTTGCAAAATCGTCTACATCTTCTTCACGTTTACTGGCTGTAAACTCCGGCATAAGATTCAGGTTGTTCGTGCACCGCTGAACTTTAGTCTGTTCCAGAACTTGACTTATTTGGGTATACATCCGTTTTACAGATCTGGCTTATTTGTTTGAAGATTGTTGGTTCCTTGCCTATCAGGCATATGCAATTTGGCTTAGAAGGAAACCCCTAATTAGTCAGCTTTTGGGATTTGCTTGTTAGGGAATCAGTAGGTCTATTCTCTCCCCCCCCCCCATCCCTCTTACCACCCCCTTTTTCCAACAACAGGGCTCTGGAACACACACGGGGGCTTGAAAAATCAAAATAGGTAATCTAACTAACAGTGGCTAAATAAGCCAGGAAATTCTTTAAACCTGGCCAGTGTGGTATTGGGCACAGCTGTCAGAGAGTCTACAGATTATACAGCTAGCACCATACATTCACTACTTTTCGAGAAGAACTTTTGTAGCCCGTAGGCAAGCATCAAGCGACACCGTCATGTCAGTGCTTAAAAAAAATTACAAATAATATATATAATAAGGACTTCACTATAGGCCCTGTCTCCCTCCCCCAAACAAAACAAGTGCTGGTACACAAAGTGTCTAATAAGTGCGGATACTCAAAATTTCTTTAAACAATGCTAGTGCTCACAGTGTCTTAAAAAGTGCAGATACTCAAAGTGTCTAAAAACAAATGCTTATGCTCAAAGTATCTTAAAAAAGTGCAGGTACTTAAAGTGTAAAAAAAAGTGCGGGTACTCAAAGTGTCTAATAAAAGTGCAGGTACTCAAAGTATTTTTAAAAAATGCTGATCATCAAAGTGTCCTGATATCATGGTTCCTAAGGCGACCTTTCCCCGTTACACCCAACATAGTTCGTGAACATTTCATTTCTGTCATGACTATTTTCTTTCTGTCTTCTAAAGACAGTGTCCATGTTTGACATTGACAGCAGAGCGTTGGTAAGAATATTGTGTTGTACAGTGTTCTTCCAGTGTTCACATTTACACGCTTGCATTTCAAAACTGGAACTAATTATTCCTTAAAAAAGGTGCCAGTACCACGTACCGTTAAATACCGTCAGAAAAAAAGCTTCTGGATATAATAGAAAAGATAATCCACATCAATGGTTCTCAGCTAATATATGCGGGCATCAATGGTTCTAAGTTAGCTAAGAGCTAAAGGACATCATTGTTCTAAATCTGCTAAGACCTGGGGGCATCAGTAGTTCTCAATTGGCTAAGACCTGGGGCATCAGTAGTTCTCAATTGGCTAAGACCTGGGGGCATCATTGTTTCTAAGTTAGCCATGACCTGGGGCATCAGTAGATCTCATTTGGCTAAGGCCTAGGGGCATCAGTAGTTCTCAATTGGCTAAGACCTGGGGACATCATTGTTTCTCACTTAGCTAAGACTTTGGAATATCAGTGATTCCCAGTTGCCTAAGAACTATTGGCATCTGTAGTTTTCAATAGTCTAAGAATTTCTGATGTCAGCGGTTCTGAATTATAGAAGAGCAACCTGCATCTATGGTTTTCAGTAGGCTAAGAGCTACAGGCACCAATAGTGTCAATTAGGTAAGAGCTACAGGCACCAATAGTGTCAATTAGGTAAGAGCTACAGGCACCAATAGTGTGAATTAGATAAGAGCTACAGGCACCAATAGTGTGAATTAGGTAAGAGCTACAGGCACCAATAGTGTGAATTAGATAAGAGCTACAGGCACCAATAGTGTGAATTAGATAAGAGCTACAGGCACCAATAGTGTGAATTAGGTAAGAGCTACAGGCACCAATAGTGTGAATTAGGTAAGAGCTACAGGCACCAATAGTGTGAATTAGATAAGAGCTACAGGCACCAATAGTGTGAATTAGATAAGAGCTGTTGGAAGAACGCTTATAATTAAATTCAACCTGAAACAACGACTAAAATTGCGTGAGAGAATGAATCCAGTGACGCCAGAAAAAAGAGGGTTAGTTAGCCGTGTACCCTTTTCAGGACGCTGCAGATCCAGCAACAGCATTTTTTTAAAAATCCGTTGTGGTTTTCTAAGAAAATTTTACGTTCAGTAGTTTGCCATTGGTGGGCGACTGGATGGTCATGTTATGAGAAAAGCGAATATGGAGCAAGCTGCGATCGCTGGAAAGATTTATGAAAAGAGAGACAGAGGAAGACAACGCGAGAAGGTTCTTGACAGCTTTTTTGTGATGGCATGGAGGGGTGTCAACACACGAACTGATTCACGCACTTACGGATCGCAGAATCTGGAGAGACATGATCGCCGATGCCAGTCGGCAAGACAATTGATGTGATGCTATATGTGTGTGTATATGTATTACAACAATGTTTTTTTAAGATTTCTCATCCTTTTGACACCGGCGGTAGACATAAATGGGTGGAGCTGAATGGTCTCGAGATATGGTGTCTGCCTCAAGTGCTGGAGGTCACTGGTTCAAGCCCCGGTGAAGGCTAGGATTTCTGTTCACGTGGACTTCTAGTAATTTCCCCTGGTCTCTGGTAGTAAGATCAGACGTTCCTGTATATTGTTGCGCACTTAAAAAAATCCTTGGCAGTTAGAAATCGAAAAGAGTAGCTTAACGGCGTTGCCGGGCAAAATATGGAGTTCAAAATCTATACAAAGTATTTAAGGATCCTTGCCGGTGAAGCGAAGTTCGTGCACTGTGCTGAGACTATCAAGGCTTGAGTTAGAAGAAGCAGCGAGCACTTATGGGTTACACGGTGTGTCGTGAGGTTGATCCGTCGAATAAACATAAACGGGGACAATTCTTCTTCTTTCTTCTTGTTCACCGGCTGTGAATTCCGGCGGTAAGTCGCGGTTGTTCGTCCAAAATGGACTTTTGGCTTTGACCTTGACCTGAGTTTTGCGTGTACATCCGTTTTACTGGCTTATTTGTTTGCAGTACTCGTTCCCCGCCTCTCCGGCAGATGTACTCCGACTTCGGAGGAAGACGTCAAGCCTATTTCTAGGTTGACTGTGGCCATTGTTTTGTGTGGGTCGAGATGGTGCCTCATTTGTGTGGTGTCCTCTTTGACTTTTAACAGGTGTGGCCCCCGGCATGTCGTCCTTGAGGCAGCTCTATGTAGAGTTTTCAGCCCTCAAGGGAAGGCAGGGGCAGATCATGGGCATTCCCCGCCATCCAAGGAGGCTTCCATAAATGCAGAGCCGACACATGATGCTCTGGTTCTGGGCTCACCCAAGGAATCGTCACGTCCTGTCCATGACTGCTTAACCTAACAACCGTGTATTGAGCTTTCCGTGCTACAAGGCTGCGCTCTCCGGAGATCAGCGGGGAGCAGCCCGCAGGTCTAGGACGTTTGTGGCCACACAAATAGGTACATTCTTTTTCATCTTACGTTAGACACCTTTAACGTTGTTTCAGCTATGCCCTTAGCACGACAAAATTGGGAAGCAAAATGCGTCAGGCGTGGCTTCACCTGTTTGGTCCCAACACTCTGGCGAGTTGGACCAGTGGATACGGACATTCGGACTTTTCCCTAATCGGTACGAATTATGATCGTTGGACTCTGAGCTTGCATGTGTGCCGTGGGGTATAACTTTGTCGGACATTATTTCCAAACCAGCATGTGAAAAGTTGCTGCCGTTGTGTACCTCAGCGCGGTGACGACGACACCGAGGATTGACAGAGGATGTACGTAGGTAGGATCTTGCTGCGAGAAGTCGCCCACAAGAGATGTTACTCGTCTTGGCTGCGGGTAAATCTCTCGGTCAGGGTTGAGTCTCAGCAGCGAATTTTAACCAAGAGTTGTCATTTGATGGTACATTTAGCAAGCAATATTTGAGTTTTGTTAGACTTTTCACCCATGCGTTTGGGGGCGGGCTGGTGAGAGCCAGAAAGGACACTACACCTCTGGGGGCCGCCAGCTCCGAGATCCCCTGCCAACTCTGTTAATGCTCATTTGAGACATTATCCGTGGCGCACGACGGGGACGTGCAACAGGAGTCTTGCATGAGGTTCCGTACAACCAGAACAGTGAAGGACTGGCGCCCGAGTGGGGTACGGAGTATCTCCTTATACACCTCACATCAGACTTAACTTTGCCTCATGCCTGTGACCGAAATCACCGCGCCACACGGGGACAATTGTTTCTCGGCGCATCTGACAGCGAACTAGACACAGCGGACAAATGTAGACAGTTTATTTGTTACATAAGATGTCATAAAATTACAGTTTTTGTTGCTGCTGAGGGATGAGACAATCTGATATAAATGGTTGGAGCGTTAATTCTCATAGACATTTTTCATTCAAAGGTAAAATCTTCATCGCATATCGGACATCTGTTTGTGTGTGTGTGTGTGTTTGTGTGTGTGTGCTCGCGCGCACGCGCACTGACCTGACTGAGATGGTCTTTAGACACTAATAAATAAAGTACAGATCACTTTTCATGCATTTAGGCGTATCGGGTACATGGGAGCAGCGTCCATTTTATACAGACCATCGGCACTATGTGGGTTATGGTTTCAGCATTACGACGGCCGTCTTTGCTTCCCCAGGACAGCCATCCTGGTACCCGTTTTAAGCTGGGTCGACCTGCGACGCCCCATACCATGATAAAAATCCACGCAGCCAGCAGTGGGTTTCGATTTTGTGGGTTCCGGGCCCCATTGTGGGGGCAGGGGGGGGGGGCAAGAATAGACCCACTGTTCACCAACAAGCATGTCGTAGGAGTCGACTAATTGGTGACATTTTTCAAAGTTGGAGCACATCTTCCTAACAGGCAATGTACCACAAGTCTGCATACAAGTAAGCCAGATCTATGAAACGGTTGTGCACAGAACAATAAGGTTCCGGGGGAAGACTAAAGTCCGAAGATAGACGAACACCTAGAGTGAACGAAAAGAAGAAGAGAAAATATCTTCAAAGAAGACCTTGGTAATCAAAAGGTTGCCTTTGCGAGGATCCACAGTTTCAGGGAAATAATTATCAAAGTGTTCAGCTAACGTCTGTAAATGCTGACTTGTTATGTCGAATGTCGCTTGTATCCGTTTGATTCTCCTCTTTGAGGTATTAAACCTTCAGATTGCAACCCTGGAAGAGGAAACAACTACCTACCTTACCATGTTACATGATTAGCCTATGGCTTGAAGAACATGTATGTTTGATTCACGTGATCTTCATGTGAGTTCCGGAGCCTCATTGTGGGGGAAAACAAAAATAGTATTTCGTAAGAGACGATTAATTGGAGGCTTCATTTGGAGTCGGAGTGCATCTGTCTGAGAGACAAAGAACCAACAACCTGCATACAAAAAGGTCAAATCTGTAAAATGGTTGTGCACGCAACACTCAGGTTTTGGGACAAGACCAAAGTCTAGAGGTGGAAAAACGCAACTTTCCGCCCGAGTTTGCTGCCGGTCAACGCGAAGAAAATTCACGTGTGTGGACAAAGAGAACCATAGGGAAATGAAGTTACACACCTCATCTCATAAACTAAAACCTGACATGTGTGAAGCTTCCATCACTCCACACATTACGGTGCCATTGAAAGTAAAATAATCTTTGTTAACTTTCTCCTATCCCCCATGTTGTCTATGGAACAACGATTCCTCTGCCCTCTTGATTTCTCAAATCAGCATGACAAAAATGTTTGCCTTTCCGTTCATCTATGTTGCCTTTAGGCCAGCCTTGAATAAACATTGGGACTCTTCAGAAAGAACTGTTTCTGTCAGAGCCGTAAGAAAAATGTGTTTAGGACGACACGAGTGTTTTGATTGAGCGTCATGAAACTGGATGAGGAGTGTGTGTTCCCAACCTAACAAGGGCCAGCACTCATGATAACAACCCCCACATGACGGTCTAGGGGACATAACACATTAATTGTTCCGTTGCCGATGATAGCGTTCTTGACTGATCATTTGGTCTTTATCCGGGCTCCCGACTAAGCCATAGGGTAGCAGCATCTTGAAGTGCCGTGTCGACTGGCGCAGGCAAGTATGTCTCACTAAATCCCCCGGTGTCCATTCATGTTTACAGTCACACCACTTAACATCTTTCTTCAGCATGACACCAAGTGATACCAGATCGTATGATTGCTAGTTGGTCTGGTACATCTTCTATTCTCAAGAGCGCCGAAACAGCAGAATCAGCTACTTTGAGGCACCCCCACCCCTTCCACTAATCCCAGTAGTATTTTCGGGTAGGCTGAGCCCGCATGGCCCAGAAAATGTGTAAGGGTGAAAGTGCCCCTCACCCCCTCTAATCCTAGAAATAT
Organism: Candidula unifasciata; assembly: GCA_905116865.2. NCBI lineage: Eukaryota > Metazoa > Mollusca > Gastropoda > Stylommatophora > Geomitridae > Candidula > Candidula unifasciata. Next base: position 481,237 of record CAJHNH020008550.1, on the reverse strand, counting down.
TTAGGGGTGCTTCCCCTGTATGAAAACGAATAGGGGGGCAAACCCCCCATCCCTTCTTTTTTTAAAAACCATGTAGAGATATTCTATTTTTAAGAATTTGTTTTAAAATTTCACATTATTTTCAAAATTATTATTATATTTATTTGTCATAAGCGCATATTAATAGTAGAAGTAGTATCAGTAGTCGGTTCTGTGGCTAAGTCGATGCGAACTTTTCGTAATGCCGGGATGCCGGGTTCGATCCCAGCTGCGGGCCATGCGCCTTGCGTTGGTTTCGACAGTGGTATCAAGAAAGCCGACCGCCCAGAAAGCAATGGCAAACTACTGGACATAAATTTGCCTAGAAAAACCACACAACAGCCAACGGCTGTTGGGGTTGGCTCTGCAACGTCCTCTAAAGTATACGCAACTAACCAGTAGTATCAGTAGTAGTAGCAGAAGCAGCAGCAACAGCCGCAGCAGTAACGGCAGTAACAGTAGCAGTAGTAGTAGCAGCAGCAGTAGTAGTGGTAGTAGTGGTAGTGTGCACTTCATCAGGGTTTTAGATCTTTGAATGAAATCCCCCCCCCCCCCCCAACTCCGTATCCCCTCTTTTAAGCAGTCAGGCACCTTGAGCCTCAACCCTTACTGACTAACTGACTCTCTACCCCACCAGGACATCACACAAGCGATAAACACCCGATGACACAAAGTGCTACCATGTGGATGAGGATCTCCGTGGAGAGGTCCCAGAAACCGCGTTCAAACATTTTACCATATTTATGGCCTGCCTATATTGCGGCACCTGGCAAAAGCCAGAGTGGGGCTTAAAATAACAAAAAATTACGTTCCAAGAATGACGAAAGGATAGACATAATTATCAACCCTTACACACATATTTAGGGAATAAACACTACCTCCTTTCCTAAAACATACACACACATATATATATTATAAATCTTTATATATAATATATATATATATATATATATATATATATATATATATATATATATATATATATATATATATATACACACGCACACACACAACACACACATATATATATATATATATATATATATATATATATATATATATATACACACGCACACACACAAACACACATATATGTATATATATATATATATATATATATATATATATATATATATATATATACACACACACAAGCAAAAGCACGCACACCATGTACAGAGTTTTCTTACTAATCATTTGTTTATACTTTACCCGCTATTTCAAATTATGTTTTATTTGATGCACATTATTTGCATTATTATTATTACTGTTGTTATTTTAATTGGTCTTATTATCAAATAAACATAGTAACACCCTTTTGAACACCCCCCCCCCCCCCCTCACCCCCCGTATATATTTTTTAGAAGCGAGAATTATTTGGGGTTGGGTGGGAGAGGTGAAGGTTTGTTAAGCAGGCTTTAATGTGGTTATATCCTAGCTAGTTTTTCTATGCGAAGGGGCGCCTGGCCTTACTTCGCCCTTCTCCTTTCTATAACGTGCGCAAACTGTTGCAATTAATTCTGCTCTTACCTTTCTTTTGGCATGCCACCAAAATAGGAATTCTTAGCCTTCTGACATCTCCAATAAATTACCGTTGTTGACACACCTTCTTCAAGAACGGGTCCTTTGAAGATTTCTTCAAGTGGAAATATTATAAAAGCATCTCTAGTTAAAACCCGCCCACTTCGATGGCAGATTTGTTCCTTTTCTTCTTTTCTCTTCGCTTTCACCAGCTGTAAACTCTAGGGGAACGTTTTGATTGTTCTTCCACTTTTGGACTTCATAGTCTTGTATCCAGAACTTCAGTATTGCGTGTATATTGGTTTTACAGATATGATTTATCTGTGTGCAGTTTGTTGGTTCCTTGCCTCTTCGGCAGGTAAGCTCAAACTTCGAAGGAAGCTCCCAAATAGTAGTTTCTTACGACATGCTTTAGGTATTCAGTGGGTCTTCTCTTGTTTTCTCTACAATTGGGGAACGTGCTTACACAGGGACCAGGCTTTGTTTACAATGGTGCCCTAAAATATCGTATTTCTCTGTGTATAAAGTAAAAAAAAGGCCCCTTTTCCACGCCTTGGGGCGTATAGGGCATATAGGGCTAGACCTATATTTTTATAGACCAGTCGGCACAAGATGGTTGAAGTGGTTAGCATCAAGTCGGCCGCCTTTACTTTCCTGGGCTGCATCCAGTACCCACTCGGTTGACCTGGGAGTCAATGTATTTTTTATCTGTGTATAGGGCAATATATTTCGTATTTGTGTGTGTGTGTTGAGTGGGAGTTGTCTTGTACACGGAATGTGATTAAAATATTCATTTTCTAATTCTGGGATCAAAAACTATGGTTACACGGGGACGTCTTATACATGAATAAATACGGCAACTACATTAAACGGATCAACAATGTTTCTGGGATGTGCCCCTGTTGGATTCACATCCGAAAAGTGGCTCTTCGAGTCACTAAGTGTCAGGGTGTTTTTTTTTTCCGGCTGCAATTCTTGAGTGTGTGCGTCTTGAGCTGAAAACCGGACATTCCACTAATAATTTGAGCTGAACAGGGATATAAAAATCGAATAAGTTCAACCCCTGCCGTTTGATTTCTAGGTCCCACGGGGAAAGAATTAATTAGGTCCCACTGGGGGAAGGGTTAATTACTCACTCCACCTGAACCATTGTCGTCAAGATATAAAAACACAAAAATCTGCATTTTTAAACTGCACTTTTTCTTCTTCTTCTCTTCCACCTTGTACCTCAGTGAAGTGTCGCGGGAAGATGTAATGTTCGCTGATGAGCTCTGTCAAGAGCACTATTAAGACTGATGTTCATTTCTGTAAGGCTGTTCTTAACGCCATCATTTAATATTTTCCGAGGTCTTCCACTCCATACCCGTTGTAACGTTTTAGTGTGGCTCGCTGTGGCAGACAGTACCAGGGTTAGGTGCCCTAACCACTTCATTTGTTGTTCTTTGATGACATGTAAGACTGGCTTTATTCCTAGCATTCGTCTGCACTGAACATTAAACTGCACTGCAGTGGGAAACAAATTAAAAAAAAAAAAACCATGACTATTCCCATCAATACATTTTTTAGGCACTGAATGTATCCACAACTATTAAATCTTTTTAGGTCTATAGATAAACCTAAAAGTTGTGCTCTACTCCAGATTTCTATAAAGGGACAATGGTGTTTTTACGGAAACCGATAGACGGAGGGAACACATCTTTAAAAAAAAAAACGGGACAGTCCTGGTGAAAAAGGGACGTATGATCACCCTAAAGCATTAGGAATTTTTACAAGGTTTTGTAGTTTTGAGGTTTTGAACAACGGATCAACATCGTGGCACACGACTGTAGCCCAAAAGTGCTCCGTTCTTTTTCTAACTCAAGCCTGAGTCCGAAGAAGCTCAGCACAATGCACAGGCTCTTTAGCACCGGTGAGGATCCTGAAATATGTTGGGTAGATTTTTTAACTCCAAATTTTACCCTGGCAGCGCCGTTAAGCTACTCTTTTCGATTTCCAACAGCAACAGGATTTTTTACGTGCGCAACAATGAACACGCGCGTCTGATCTCACTACACAGAGACCAGGGACGGAGGGGGCGGGGGGGGGGGGGTTTCTAAAAGTCCAAGTCCCCGTGAAAAAAGTCCCAGGGGATTGAATCCGGAACCTCTAGCACTCGAGGCGAACACCATGCCTCGAGACCAAGCAGCCCCCTGGGAATTATTACACACGTTTGGGCTGTGTAAAGGATTACTGAACGTGACCATCAAAAACAAAAATATAAATCTTAGTCTGTGTGTAGAACATTTAACATCTCTTGGCAGTGTGGTATCCCTACTAGGAGGGACAGAGGAAGACATACAGTCACGTCTGAACAAAGCTAGAGCTGCTTTTGGAAGGATGAGGCAAATCTGGAAATCCAACAATTACTGGAGAGGAACGAAACTCCGACTCTACAAGAGCATCATTTTGCCAGTTCTTCTTTATGGAGCGGAATGCTGGAGAATGACCAAAAAGGATGCACACAAGCTGTCCACCTTCCACCACACATGTCTACGTAGAATTATCAAAATTTTCTGGCCAGATACAATCTCAAACACTAAACTACTTCAAGTCACAAACCAAGAAACTTTAGACAGTATGATAACCAAGAGAAGATGGAAATGGCTTGGCCACGTTATGAGAATGACTTCTGATATACCTGCCAAAACAGCTATCACATGGACACCAGAGGGAAAGAGAAAAAAGGGGCGCTTAAAAACAACATGGAGACGAACGATGGAAAGTGACTTGAGTGCGGCATCTTTGACATGGAAAACTGCACTAAAGATTGCACAGGACAGGAAAGCATGGAAAGTCCTATCTGAAGCCTTATGTGCCACTAGGCATAACGAGAACTGATGATGTGTATAGGTTATTGTGCCACTAGACATAACGAGAACTGATGATGTGTATAGGTTATTGTGCCACTAGGCATAACGAGAACTGATGATGTGTATAGGTTATTGTAGGCTGTTTATGTTAACAGATCCTACAAACAAGTGTTCATCTTGCCCAAGGTTAGTTGCGTATCTTTTACAGGACGTTACAGAACCAACCCCAACAGCCCCTGGCTATTGTGTGTTTTTTCTAGGCAAATTTACGTCCAGTAGTTTGCCGTTGCTTACTGCACGGTCGGTTTTCTTGATACCACTGTTGAAACCAACGCGAGGCGCATGGCCCGCAGCTGGGATCGAACCCGGCATCCCGGCATTACGAAGCAGTTGCATCGACTTAGCCACAGAGCCGACCCATCTTGTCCATAAGTCGGAAAAATCCCTGTTAAATTGTACATACATCATCATCATCATCATTATCATGTGCCTTGCCAGCTGGCGTAGGCGCTCATTCATCTCCAAAGATCACAACCCTTGGTTGTCTGAAACAGCATTCTTGAAGATATTTAATTAAATATTAACAACTGAATTTGTTATTGTTTTATTATTGAGGCTTTTATAAAAAAAAAAATGGAAAAACAAAACCAATAGCTATTGTTTAGAAGCAGTTACCTTCCATTATGACATCAGCTAATGTCACTTCCGGTGACTGATGTTGTGATTTATTGGCATTTCCAGGCGATTGACCAGCCCCCCCCCCCCCCCCTTTTAAGTATAGCGATGTTCCTGGAGTGAGACCTGAATTTTTGCCTAAGTGAACAGCCATTCCTTAAGAGTAGCACTTGGAGCCGGTCCATCGTCTTATCTTTCCTTGTCTGATGACTCGCCGGGAACCTGTGAGGAAAGACGAATCTTGACTTTTTAGGCGAATATGAAACACAAATTTCAATGAAACAACAGGACGAATTTGTCAAACAAATTGCGAATATTGGCCTTGACGAATTTGGAGTACCACTATATTTTCCCATAGGTGATATTGTCATTGTGGTGTGTTTTAGGTGTTCACCTGGCGTTCTTGACAGTTTCTCGCTTCAGAAAGTTCTTTAAAAGATCCCACCTATTCTTTATCACGACAGTTTATATTATCATTTGGCAACACAATGCTGAAGCAAGGGCTAATTTAAACATCATCATCAAGTGCCTGTGAGCGATCAAGCATCTCCATAATCTGCTATCTGCAACTGCGTGTATCACGTTCGCGTATTGACACCCCTTCCTGTCATGACAAAGAGCTGTGAAGAATCTTCTCCCATTGTCTTCCATCTCTTCCTTAGATATTTTTTTTCTAGTGGTCACAACCTGTTCCAATTTCATTTTTCTCATACTATGACCTCAAAACATGATGACCGTCTCTTTCTTTTGTTTGTGATAAGTTTTCTTCGAGCCTTCGCCTCTTTCAGAACGTCTGGTTTGCTGTTTGTGGCCGTGCAGTCTCTCTTAAGGAACTGATATCATCGGAGGGGATTTTATCCATTACAGCTAAGACTCATTGTGCAGAGCTACTTTTGGAACGCGGTGATGTAGCACATATGAGGAACTCAATTGCTCAGGCGACAGACCATTTAAGCACTTGCATAGGCGACCTGAACAATGAAGTCTGAACTTCTTCTTTGTTCACCGGCTGTAAGCTTCGACTCAAGTTCTGGTTGTTCGTCCATTTGGACTTCGGCTTGGTGCCAGGGTCTTAGCATTGCGTGTACATCCATTTTACTAACAATATTTATGTGCAGTTGGTTGCTCCTCGCCGCTCGGGCAGATGCACTTTGATTTCGAAGAAAGCTCCGAATTAATCGACTCCTACGACATGCTTGTTGCTAAGGCATTGAGTCTGAACTGAAACTGCAACCTTCAGAGCTACCGGCAAATAGCCTAACAACGCAGCCATAAAAAAACTCAAAAAGACCAACACTAACTTTAAATGTGTGTGTTTTTTTTTTTTTTTAATTGAATAAATAGTTAAACGAAGATGGGTCGCAGTGACAGCTTAAATTTTGCAAGTACAACTTTTTGTTTAAACATTGCTAGCCGCAGAACATTTCTAGTCCTTTGATGTCCGCCCTGTATGCCTGTAAACACCTGTCCGACAAAATTACCATGTCTGCGTAATGATTTTTATGTTTTTTAGCTTCCTGAGATGAAATCACACAGTCTGTTGGTTAACATACGTTTGTCACTTTCTCCAATGTCGTCAGGGAAACGTTTGTTGGGACTTGTTTATGGCTCATACATGTACTTTTACTGTTTTACCTACGTGCCGAAGTTATGTGAATTTCTATAGTTCTGACGTCCGCTGTAAATGTTAAATTCAGGGTAACATTTCCTTAAACACATTTATTTTATTGTTTTCTTGTTCTTGGGCGTAAATATATGTTTGTATTTCTGTGGTTTGACTCTTAATTACTGCTTTTGCTTCTTTGAGTGCTGACCGGTAGGTGGGAATTTATTTCCTGTCTTAGACAGAAGAACGCCAGGTCTCTTTCCTTATCATCCCTTTCCCACTCAGACCGTATCCTTCTAGTCCTTCTCCTCCTCTTCTTCTTCTTCTTCTTCTTCTTCTTCTTCTTCTTCTTCTTCTTCTTCTTCTTCTTCTTC
>CAJHNH020008550.1:429194-471694 GCA_905116865.2 Candidula unifasciata | reverse complement strand
CTCCTTCCACATATCTTTCCAGTGGTCACAACATGTTCTATTTTCCCTATTCTCATAACATGACCGAAAAATGATAACTGTCTCCTTCTGATGTCTGTGATAAGTTGTCTTCGGGCTCCCGCCTCTTTCAAAACCTCTTGGTTGCTCTTTTTGGCTGTCCAAGGTATTCTAAGCATTCTTCTGTAAAACCACATCCCCGAGGCCTCCGGAAATTTTTTGGCCTGCCTACCGATTGTCCAGGATTCACAGCCATATGTTAAAACTGGATGTATGTAGCAAGCAAGAATACTTTTTCTAACTCTCAATGACAAGGATATATTGCACCAGATGTTTTTCATTTTATAAAATGCAGTTTTTGCCTGCCCTATTCTATTTCTTATCTCAGTTATGCAACTTCCATCTGATGTTATCAATGTGCCCAGATACCTAAATTTCTGTACTTGTCCTAAAATAACACCATCAACTTTTATTACACACTTAGGAATAATTCGTTTCTTTGATACCACCATTACTTCTGTCCTCCCATTATTCAAACTGGGGCCCATTCTTCCACTTTCTAACAACACAATGTCTATCAATTCCTGTAGTTCTTTCTGACTTGTTGCTATCAAGACTGTGTCATTAGCATAACGCAAATTGTTTATATTGTGCCCACCAACCACAATTCCTGGCATACCAATTAAAGCTCTCATTATATATTCACTGTATATTGAAAACAAATCAGGTGACAGTACACATCCTTGTCGTACGCCCCTCTTTATGCTTGGAAATGTACCTAAACAGTTGTTAATTCTTATAGCTGCTGTTTGCTGCCAATACATATTCTTTATTATTTGTAGATCTTTCCCATCAATGTTTAATTTTTCTAACAGTTTGATTACTTCTTCATGCTTCACACAGTCAAATGCTTTTGTATAGTCTATGAAGCATATGTACAAATCAGTCTTTACTTCTATAGCTCTTTCTGACAATGTCCTTAGGATGTATATGGCATTGTTTGTATCTTTTCCTTCTACAAATCCACATTGTTCATCGCTGATTTCTGGTTTAATTTTGTTTCTTATTCTTCTCATAATTATTCTCAGTAAAATCTTAGTCATGTGACTCATAAGACTTATTGTGCGATAGTCCTCACATTTTATAGTGCCTGGTTTCTTAGGCAGAGCTATTAATATGGATTTTAAAAGGTATATATATATATATATATATATATATATATATATATATATATATATATATATATATATATATATAAATATATATATAATATATATATATATATATATATATATATATATATATATATATATATATATAATGATACCTTTTTACGCTTTCAGGCGTATCGAGAACAGCGCCCATATTTTTATAGACTATCAACACTAGGTGGGTAATGTGGTCACCATTACGCTGGCCGTCTTTACTTCCCCAGGACATACATCCTGGTACCCATTTTAGGCTGGGTTGACCTGATACGCCCCATGCTATGATAAAAATCCATTCAGCTAGCAGTGGGTTTCGATCGCGGTACGTTGGAATTACTAGTCGGACTCGCAACGCCTAAGCTACGGACGCCGCATATATATATATATATATATATGTGTGTGTGTGTGTATGTTTGTGTGTGTGCAGTAAAGGGTGCAGTCACCAGCACACTTTTTTGAATATGTTCGAATCTCAATGAAGCTGGATTATCCTAATCTAATGTGGACTTTCAGGTCGACAATTCTGACGGTAGGCACACCCTGGAAAATAAAAGTTGCCGAATCCGTACCGACACATCTATCGATTAGCACCGTGTCCCCAAGAAGTGGGACACCTAAAGGTTAGTTGCGTATCCTTTACAGGACGTTGCAGAACCAACCCCAATAGCCCCTGGCTGTTGTGTGGTTTTTCTAGGCAAATTTACTTCCAGTAGTTTGCCATTGCTACTGGACGGTCGGCTCTCTTGATACCACTGTCGAAACCAACGCAAGGCGCGAGGCCCACAGCTGGGATCGAACCCGGCATCCCGGCATTACGAAGCGTTCACATCGACTTAGCCACAGAGCCGACACAGTGGAACATCTACTTTACTTATATTGCCGTATGCTTACTTGATACGTCGACATTTGTGGCTTAGGCCTTAAGAACGCACTTCGTAATGCCAGGGTGCCGTGGTTGATCCCAGCTGCCGGCAGTTTGACAGAAGACCGCATTGCCTTGGTTTCGGCAGTGGTATCGAGAGCTGACCGTTTAGTGGGCAAGGGCAAAGCGTTGAACGATTTGCAGCCTGGTGAGGAGAGTTGTCTCCGCTGGACCTTGTCCAACATCAGACCAAAAATAGCATAAATCATCAAGGCGAAACGGTGGCACCTATCACATTGATATTTGGACACTACATTACAAGCTGTTGGTAATTGTTTCTTTTTTTATTTCACACTTAGATTTATATGGAAGTTTTCTACAAGTTTTTGATAACAATTTATATGATTTTTCTTCTTGTCCTCCTCTTTTTAGTCATATTTTGTTATGTGGCGGGTAGTTAGGGAGGGGCGGGTTGGGGGGGGGGGGGGGGGGCAGGAACGAGGGTCATATACAAAAAAAGGAGGGGGGGGGGTGGGTGGGGTTCCGCAACCTGAAAAAGTTTAGATGGATGTGCAGACAAAACTCAATTTCTGGAACAAGAGTAAAGTCCAGAAATGGACGAACAGCCAGAACTTACTGTCTGAGTTTACAGCCGGTAAACGCGAAGAAGTACTCTAGTCGAGCACTTACATGCGCTGGTCTTTCTTTCGAAATACCCCGGTTCAAAACCTGGATGATGATTTTTCTATCGGTGGTAAAAATAATATCCTAACCTGCAGTCAGTGGCGACTGCACTGGACATGCGGCTTTAAATTTGCAGACTCATGACATCCTTTCCTGTCTGGTAACTAAGGCTGAACGGTGTTTCTGGGATTCTTATAATTGATGTGTGAATCACGCATACCACAATCCTAGAAGGCAAAAAAAAAAAAATATTTAAAAAAAAAGAAAAAATACGAGATGTTTCGATTCCCCAGGAGCGGCAGTTTCCGGTTCCGGGCATGGTGATGAAACATGTTGACAGACTAAGGCAGGACTGAAGCCGTTTTTGTGTTCACTGTTTACTGGTTTTTTGGGGGCAACAACAAGAAGTTCAGTAGTTGATAAGTTTATCTACTTTAAAAAAAAATGAAGCTTTACACAGACCTAGGCAATTTCCAAACACTGAAGGTACTGCTAGCGGCAAGATTATCTGGCCACTCCATCCAGCTTGTGGAAGTGAAGAAAGGAGGTACTGAGAAAGTGTAGTAATTTTTTGGGTTTTAAATTATTAAAATTCTTGTTGTGTTGCGGTAGGTAGTAGGCGACACTGGCGTTCAGTCACTGACACCACTTATCAAACCATTAAGCACGTGAGTGGTCGGATATCAACCTTAGGGCCTCTAGCGGCTCACGACACAAATTCTGTCTTTGGTGGTGACCCTGACAGTGAGTGTCACTGTGGCACATCTGGGAAAAGAAGCTTGGCTTTTATCTATATATGACGCGCCTCAGGATTTTTGGCTCCCCTCCGAACTTGTACCCCATATTATGGTGGCCAAACAAATACCCTAACAGGGCCTCAGTCGTGTGTAAAATGCAGACTTCCTGCGACGAACACATCACGGCAAAACTAGGATTACTTGACAATTTCAAGAGACGCAACACTGCAGATGATAGTAGCAGACGATACTAACGACCATTGACAATTTTGTTTTGAGACGCAACATTACAGACAATAACATGGAGATGGTGGGGAGAACACGTGCTCCGACGCAGATTAGCGGTAGTGTTCTTCCGATTAAATTCACTGCCGAGCGTATCCCCCGCACTGCTACGTGCGGTGTGGATGGGGATCTAAACTGAAAGCCTGGGACTAACGAGCAAATAAATTTGAGGAAGTTGCAGGAGATGTGGTAGCTGCTGCTCATGAGTCCCAGCCATCTAGTTTAGCCCCCCATCCGCACGCAGCGGTGTGGGGGGATACTGTCGGCAGTGCGGCATAGTCGCAGAAACAGGTCCGCAATTAACATATCGCTGAGATCCTGTTACAGCATTTGTTTCGTTATTCTGAGCCAATCCTAGTTTTGCTGCGATTTGTTCCTCGACAGGAAGTCCTCATTTTGCATAGGACTGAGGCCCTGTTAGGGTATTTGTTTGGCCACCATAATATAGGGTAGAAGTTGGGAGGAGAGCCGATTTTTGTTTGTTTTTCTTAGATAAAGATTTGAACAGAAGATGTCTGTATGCAGTCCCTGTAGTACTTGAGTAATGGTCAACAAAGCAGTATGTCACTTCTCTGCTTCATGGATATGATCAGTGTCGCAGAACTTTCTTTTCATCAGTCACATGCTGATAGAATTAAGTCCTTTATGGGGGTTCAGGTGGCCAGTGCATCAGTTGAAGAGTTGAAAGTCATGCCACAGAGTCTATATAGAGTTTAATGGTTATTGTATAGTTTCACTGTGTACACAGTTTTACATTTAAAATTTGTAGTAGTTCTTTAAATGTTACTGTGTTACACTGGGTCAGTGCTGAAATCTTCACTTGAGTAGGGACAGCTCTATAAATGTAACTGTCGCACACTGAGCCTGATTAGAATTTTAACGGTGCTGTCAGGGCAAAATTTGGAGTTAAAAATCTACCCAAAGTATTTCAGTATCCTCGACGGTGCAACACAGTTCGTGCACTGGGCTGTGATTCTTATGACTCGGGCTTTAGTTAGAAGTAGAGCAGAGCACTTATTGGTTACACCCGTGTGCCATGATGTTGATCCGTCAAATAAACAATAAACTTTGGTACCGTGTCTGGGGCTTCATTTGTTAGAGAACTGGATGAATAGATCCACTGCTGTCTAACAAGCATATCTTATAAGGCTACTTAATATTATGAATGGCTTTTAATAAACTGGATTTGTTCACCCGAAAGGTGTATGTATATATCACTAAGCTTAGCTCTAAACCACAGGATATGTCAATACAAATGCCTTTTTAAGGGTGATCAGATGTAGAAGAAACTATTACTTTGTGACTGTCTCCCTAGATAATTGAATTTACTCTTGCTGTACTGCATTCGCCACCCTTTTTAACTTGCTTGTTGTTAATAATATTCACCCCTCGTTGGATTCTGGGACGCCATTGTGGGGGAAACAAGAATAGACCCACTGCCTACCCAGCAAGCATGCCGTAATAGTCAACTAATTGGGAGCTTCCTTCAAAGTCAGAGTGCATCTGCCTGAGGGGCAAGGAACCAACAGTCTGCATACAAGTTGATCAGATCTGTAAAACAAATGTGCATGCAACACTCAGGTTCTGAAACTAGGCTAATGTCTAAAGTGGATGAACAACCAAAACTTTCCGCCTGAGTTTACAGCCAGTGAACATGAAAAAAAAATGATTAAAAATATTTCAGTTTTGAATACAGTCATAATTTTAATCATTTATTTGTCCTGGCACTCTATTGATAGTTAGTAAAGTATATTAGCTTGGTTTGTTTCTTGACATCTTCAGCAGCAAGCGAAGGGTTCCAATTCCGATGGCACAAGCAACTGTCTGATTGTTTATCCATCTTGCTTTCCCCCTGAGTGTTGAGCGCCGGCCAGATCCCCTTGTAACTCCTTGCAGTGCCATTCTCTCCAGACTGTAATTATCTGTGTGTGCCTCCTCCCTGTTCAATCGCCCCTGAAGATTTTCTTCAGGGCAATCTACAAAAATGAATGTTTTTTTCCTTAGGATCTTAATATAAGCTTGCAAACTGATTGTCTCTCCTCTCATCGTTCTCTGCATAGTAATGCTCCAACTGTTCAGAAGAAATTGCTTTCCATTGCAGTCAATGGTCATTTGTGGTATTCAAGGAACCCATCTTGTGTAAACATTAAAAAGTCGTGAGTTTTTATAATTTCTGAACAATGGGGTTCTTTGCTTTCTGAACGCCCCTTCTTGTTGAGTCAGATACGGTGGCTTAAAAATGCTACTGTCTTGGGATCCAGGCCGAATCAACCTTTAATTTCTTAAATGTAATGATTATTTAGTGTAAATATATAAAAATTTGCATTGTCAGTTCTGAATTCACTTTTTTCAATGCCTTGGTTTTTCTTGTTGTTTTATACACTAATAATGATGCCAGAATTAGGAGAATATAAAGATTCACTATTGCAAGGTCGAATCAAAACTGTTTTCTGGTACTTTCCAAGAATATGCTAAAAATGAAGTCATTTTGCACTGTTTGAATGTGTGCTACATTAAGGTGTCTTTGATACTGATTTTTGAAAGAGAAAAAAAGTTAAGATTCCCTGTCAACTTTGTAGCAGATTATAATGGGGTTGTTGGTTTTGTGTGGATTTTCAGTATTTAAGGATAAATAAAATGCAAAAAGATACTTTTTATCTTCTTTTTTTCCCCTCCAAATAATAAATTGCTGTTTAAAAAAAAAACTTTTGACAAAACTAAAACAGAAAAATTTACAGTAACATGTCATTTAGAATGTTTCTGAAATTCTTGCAGTAACAAGTCATTTAGAATATTTCAGAAACGTTTACAGTGAAATGTCATTCGATACTGTTTCAGATATAGTTGTGCCATATTTTACAAAGTCCAAGTTACCAGTGCTAGAACTAGAGGATGGAAAATATCTGTTCTCTGCAAACACAGCAGCAAAGTATGTATGATAATGCATGTTACTTACAGATTTCTTGAGTTTGGTTCTCTGTTTTTATGTTTTAAAAGTACAGTGGTAACTCGGTATATGTTCTTATCCGTTCCTGATCCTTAGATGTATACCAGACAAACTTTCTCATAAGGAAAAAGGGAGAGTGATTAATAGTGTTGTTACTGGCATATTATTTATTGATAGGGCTGTACAAAATAATTTGTATACTGCCTAATACTAAAAGACAGAGATACAGAAGCAGTTAGATATAAATAAAAATTTAACTTCACTTTACCTTCCTGAGAAGTGTCCAGTGAACGAGAGTCCCATTCCAATAAATTCTTAGGTTTTTCTCTTTCTCTTTTTTTCTGTCGTTTCTACTAGTTGGACCTAGCTGAGACTTATCGGGTTTGTATTACACTAAAAATATGCCAAAAGAACTTAGCTTTTGTCTTTTCTTCAGGATGTTTCAGACAATTGACATTGTGTCCTGAATAATTTTTCCTCACACAGGTTTGTATTCCATACAGTTAAATACCTTATGTAACCAAGTTTTTGCATCTAAATAGAATGTATACAAAAGCATAGATATGCCGAGGTACCGCTGTATTTCAAAGTGAGAGGATAGTCTTAACTGTTACTGGTTTGCTGCAAAATAGCTTAGTCTCTCTCTATCTGTCCATGTATTTCTCACTTTTTCTATCTCTCTCTTCTTTTTTCTCTCTCTCTGCCCTAAGGGCAAGGAACCAACAATCTGCATACAGATATGTAAAATATATGTGCATGCAAGACTCAGGTTCTGGATCAGAATGAAACTCCAGAAGTTGACGATCAGCCAGAACTTTCCACTGGAGTCTTGAGGCTGGTGAATGCAAAAAGGAAGAGTGTTGTGTGTACATATGTTTTAGACAGATCGGGCTTATTTGTTTGCAGACTGTTGGTTTCTTGCTTCTTAGGCAGTTTTGCTCCCACTTTAAAGGTAATAGAGATCCCATCCATGCTGGCCAGACCCTAGGAGAGAATCTGGTTTCTAGGATGGCCACAAAGTGTTTTATGAGGGCCAGTTGACCAGAGCCTATTGAAGAAATAATCCTGTCTTTGCTGGACTGCTAAACTGTGACGACTGTCTTACAAGCAAGCTCAGAGACATTTAGCTAATATGGGTCCCCATAGTTAATAAGAGTACCAGAGATCAGAGCACTCACTTGTCCTGTCAGTCTAAAAGATTGCTGAAGGCTAAGACTTAGTCTTAGTCGAGGTTTCAGCTTGACTGCAGTCAAGTTTCCCCATACTTGCTCTGTTCCTTGTGAACCAATAATTAGTCCCAGAACAGTCCAGAAACATACACAGGCAGTAAATGCATATGGTAGTTGCCAGACACCAAACCCAACAGTCGCCACCAGAAATGCAGTTTGTCGTTTACGGAAGTAGCTAGCCACAATAAGGTGGCTATACACACATAGAATGATTACATACATAAGGTATTTCACCAGCCCAGATGTATACCGGCTATGGAGGGCGAGAACATTTTCTACAGCCGTGTGGTGGTGAAAGGCAGGGGGAAACTACTACATTACTGTCCCAAGAAACTCTTGCCATGGCAGGTGTGAAGTTCTGTTAAAGGCATGATAGTGATGATGAGATCATAAAAGAACATAAAAGATGGCTAAATCTGAGTTTGTGTCTACCCTGTACGTAGGTGTTTCGTCCTTTTTAGGACTGAATTTTTTTTTTTTTTTGAAGCCCCACCCTGGCTTTTGCCAGGGGCCGCAGTATAGGCAGGCCATAAATATGGCCAGTTGTCTGAACGCGGTTTCTGGGACCTCCACGGAGATCCTCATCCCACATGGTGGCACTTTGTGTCATCAGGTGTTTATCGCTTGTGTGATGTCCTGGTGGGGTAGAAAGTCAGTCAGTCAGAGTTTCTGCCCTTTCTGTTTAGATAATGAAACGAAACATTTTTACAGCTGTTGAAATCAAACATGAGAAAAATCAGAATAACACAATCACAGATGAGAGGGTGAATTTTGAAAACTCAAAGCCTTTATCAGCAAAGAGAAATGAAGAAATAAGGATTTTTACAATTATGAATTGATCTGAGAAAGTATAAAGTGTGAGAGGATCTCTGACAGGAGGTGGATTTTGTTGTTGTCTGGATGGTATATGGAGTTGGGAAAGATTAGAGGGACAGATGCAGAATAGTAAAAGAATAGGAATAAACAAAAAGTGAGGGTCACTTAGATAATAACCAATCCTCAACTAGGTGCCTGGAAATGTTTTTATGAAGTAAAAGGGACCAATGTGGTGTTTACATTACCCATCAGGTGCCAGTTTGCTGTTAAAAATAAATGTCTGTCACCATATGCCTTGTTTGTTAATGGGGGGATATGGGGTCCTTTATTTTTACTGTCTGTCTACTGAACGTTATACAAAACATTTTACAAGATTTTAACTGCACAATTTCAGATACTTTTATTTGAAGACAAACAAAGTTACAGATGAAGATGCGGAGAACATACTGTTGGACTGGGAATTTACACAGTTGTTGGTAAGATTACTTTAATAATTATTCACAATCCTTTTTCACGTTATGCTCGCTCGCCTGTTACCCCTAAGGTCTTAGGTTCAAAGTCCACATAGAGTTATGTTTTTTATTTAAGCAGACCTTGGCTGTCGGGTCAACCCAGCCTCAATAAGTACCAGGAAATGTTCTGGAAAGTAAAAGGAGGCCGGTATGATGTTGACATATCCTAAGCCCAATGCAAAACAACACTGCAGGGCTCAGTAGAGGGAAAGAGGAGAAGAGGCAGACCAAGAAAGACCTGGTTACAGACTCTGACTGACTGGACAGGCCTCAGGCATGCAACCATGAAGACCATCGCAACTGACCATCAAAGGTGGAGAGAGCTGATCAGACAGTTCAACAGAAACTGGTGACCCAACGACACCTAGTATTACGCGATGATGATGCCCAATGTGCCACGGGCAAAAAAAAGTGCTGTACTTTCACTGGAAAATGACTTCAGCAAAGGTAGATACAGGACATTGAAGAGGCATTGGCTATGAAAGCACACAGGGCTGGAAAATTGGCTAGAGAAAGACAGATTTTTAGGTGTGCTGTGAAGAGTGGGAAGTTCTGTAAAGGACACACTGATTGATGGTGACTTTCACTTTTTATGTGCTGATTTCTTTTCTTTCAAGGGAATTTTCTTAGTGCTGTATTTGAGCTGTTTTCCCTGAGCTCTAGTATGTGGGTTCTATTTTGAACTCTGTCCTTCGTTTGCTAGTGTAAGCATCTCAGAGATCAGTGGTACTTCATCAGAGCCCTATGAAGTACTGGGATTTTCAGTCTTTTTTTACCCCACTTACACGAGGCCAGCATGTGACTTTATAAATCTAGTACGCCATAATATAGTGGTTTTATATGATTAAACAGGGTGTCTCTCTTTTGCTTCAGTTGTATCCAGATTTGTATCTGGAAAATAAATCTTTGAGATGAAAAGTACCCATTTTCCACCCTTAGCATATCAGTGAATCAATAACTGACTGTGTCAGTGTCCCTGCACTCAGGACATACTCACACCTGCTTCATCTCCTTCCTCGCTAGACCAGTCGACCGTCACTGCCTGATGTGGTCATCATCACACCTACTGCGTTTACTTCCAACATTGCCTGGTACCCAATTTAGGCTGGGTCAAACTAGGAGTCAAGGTCAGTTTTGAAACCAATCAGCCTTGATCAGCCATGATGTGGATTTGAATCCTTTCGGGCTGTCGGGCGAGTGTCTGTCCATTACACTACTGTGGCTGCTGCTCTCTGAAGTGCTTATTTGAATATTTTAGACTGCAGTCACATTGGGTCTTTTTTCCTCTTTGCGTTCAGTTTTGTGTGCTCAGGTCATTCGGTCAGGTCGACTGCCTTTTATGAATTTGAATTTCAGTAGCAGGTCCCTCATGGTTCCCATAGCTCGCTCTGCACACTTTGCTCCTGGAGCCAGGATTCTCTTACCAGTTGTAAATATAGTTGGCAGGCCTGCAGAGTGTACTCAGGTGTTTTTTGGTCCCATCTAATGTGCACACTTTGGGGACTGTTTTGGTCTATATTTTATGCATTTGGTCAATGAGCCTGTTCTTAAATGGAAAATTTTGTTTGTATTCTTTTCTGTTGAGGGGGTCTTGTGGATGTTTACTATTGATTTGTTCTCTCCACAATTCCCTGTATTTCCCTTTGATAAGTGATTTGATTTCTAATAATGACAATGAGGGTAATCAAGAGGGGAAAAAAGTAGCAGACAAATCATTTACTATAACATTGTATCCACATTGCTAAAATGGTGGATATAACATGTTATCCACATTACAAATTGGTTTGTGTATCATTGTATCCACATTGCTAAAACGGTCGATATAACTGTGGTCTTTTTTCTAGGAAATAGGAAAAAAGGTACCACTAATCACCACAGATTATCTATTACAAAAGTGATGAAATAAATGATGCTTAAAAACAGAACCTGTACTGCATATTATTGTGTACCGCCGGAAAAAAAACCATGGATATACAGTTTTATTTACATTGCAAATTAGTGGATATTATGTGTATTTACACATAAAACATGAATGCCAAACTTTGTATTGTTTTATTGGCTCAGAATGTTTATTTTTTCACATCTGCTATGGAAACAATCAGACTGTCACAACAGTATGCATTTACACAAATATTTTTTTTTGTAAGTTGCTAAATGTTTGTTTGCATCTTGTATTTAGCCCACAGTTGTGACCTACTTGCTAGGGGTGTCAGGTCATGAGAAGAAGACCAACATATTGGCAGATCAGCTTGCAAATCTTTTGCTGGAGGTTGATGGCAAGCTGTCAAAGACCACATTTCTACTAGGAGTAAGTATTCGTTATTTGTCTTGCTCATTTTCTTCTAATATTGTTGTTTTCAAAAAATACAATTCTTTTTTTTTTTTTTACTTTTCTACTGATATATTCAGTTGGCTCTGTAGCTAAATCGATGCGAACGCTATGTAGTACCGGGGTGCCCGGTTCGATCCCAGCTGCGGGCTATGCGCCTTGCGTTGGTTTCGACAGTGGTATCAGGGAGCCGACTGTCCAGAAAGCAATGGCAAACTACTGCACGTAAATTTGCCTAGGGGTTGGTTCTGCAATGTCCTGTAAAGGATACGCAACTAACTGATATATTCAGTACTGCTTTTTCTCCTCATGTGGGTTCCATAGCCCTCCTTCAAAGTCAGAGTACATTTGCCTGAGAGGCAAAGAACCAACAGTCTGCATGCAGATGAGTCAGACTTGTGAAACGGGTGTGCACTCAACACTTAGTTTCTGGAACAGGACTAGAGTCCAGAAGTGGATGTACAACCTGAATTGGTGTTTAAAGCCGGTGAACACAAAGAAGAAGAAAAATAAGAAGTACTGATTTTTTATGTGATTGGGTGTGCCAACTGCAATCTCTAATTTTGAGACCTTGCTATAGTGAGGCAGCATGTATCCTGCACCATTTTTTTGGAAAACTGTTTTGGTCTTTTCAGAATAAATGTCTAAGGGCAAACCTGGAAATATTTTGGCCAGACATGGATTAAAAATGAAGAATTGATAAGGAACACAAAATGTTTTTCACTGGAAAATATTTTCAAAGGAAGAAGATAGAAATGGCTTGGACATGATTACAGAATGCCTCCTTACCCTTTGACAAGGACTGCTTTCTGATAGACGGCAGATGGTAAAATGAGATGTGGACAACCTGAAGAAGAACATAGAAAGGGAAATAAAAAATGTAAAAATGACATGGGATACCTTTGCAGAAAAAAACTGCAGCAGACTGGCAGCAAAGGGAGATCACTTATGTGTTCAGCAGTGAAATATATAAAATACTGTCTGCATTTGATCTCTTTTGCTATGTTTTCAGGCACCTAAGTATTGGAAAGTCTGTCATTTTACAGATTTATTTTCTTGCATTTATGTATGAACTGCAGAGGGAAATAGTCACGCAGCACTGTCATAGCACTTGGGGCTGGCCCCTAGGTGCTCTGTCACTTTGAGATGTCAGAGGCTATTTCTGTAGTTCCAGCGTTAGTTTACTCTAACGTTTATTACGGCCCTTTCTGCTAGCGGGAGCCACCATGGTGTAGCAGCTTGGTGCTTGTCTGAGGACCTGAAGGTTGTGTGTTCAGCTTCTGAAGGAGTCCCGGCGTTTTCAAAAATGACCTTGGCTCCCGGGTCGACCTAGCATTAAATGGGTACGAGGTAAAGTCCTGGGAGGTAGACTAAATCACCCATCCAGTGCTGATTGGTCTATAAAATATAAGTCATGCCCTTTATGGCCAAAACATCTGAAGGCATGCACAAAGGGTCCTTTACTTTATTTCACCAGGTTTGATCCCATATGGCTTGGTCTCTCTCCACAGAACGGCTAGCCACCTGCCAAAAGCATCGTTCAAAGCACACACTCTGTAGCTCTGGTGGCGATTTCCATGGATCTTCTCCGTAAAATTTGCACTTGAGAACTGAACGGCACAGCTTTGAAATGAACCCACAACCTTCAGAGCATGAGGCAAACGGCTCGACCACTTCATCATGGAGACCCCACTTTTCTCTTGCTAGTGGACTTACAGCATGAATGCTAGCTAAATTTCATATGTAATGTTTTTGCAGCATCAGATGACCGCTAGTGATGTTTGTATCTTCAGTACCATATATCCATTGCTGGGTTTGAAACTGCAAGGTAACAGTTGATTGTTTATAAATGTCTACAGTTTAGCAGTATAAAACAGTTTCTCACACTGCAGCTAATATATGTTGTTTTTAAATTTTTTTTTTCTGTTGTTTTATTTCTTCACTTCCTCTCTTACCATTTTAGGTGTCTAGAAGAAATAAGGTTCTGCTTCTGGCTCTTCTGGCCATTTCAACAATGGAGACAGTATTCTGTTTAGTTTCTCAGATATCTTTCCATCTTGTTCTTGGTCAACGCCGTTTTCTGTGTCCATCTCCTCTTTTGTGTATGCTTTGTATGGTAGAATGTTGCAAGGCATTTAAAGTAGGTGTGACGTTTTATTAGCTGTCTTTGATTTGTAATTTAGTATTGGCTCTGTCAACTTTTTCTCTTATGTCTTCGCCCAATTCTTTCTCTTATGGTCACGCCTGCAGCTTGTCTTGGACAACTAAGTCTGATGCTTATTATTTTTCTTTTCCGGGTTGTTGTGAAGATAAACAAATACAAATGGTAACTGTCAGCTCACCTCTGATAGGGATCTAAAACACTCTTGACTTCACTTCTGAAAATCATCTGGGATATACTGAGTCAGTTCACGAGAAAAGACACGAGCTGTCCTGACTTCACCACTGATTATGTCTCTTCAAGTCATGCCTGCAGTGTTTGTTGGACATCCAAGTCTTATGGTTATTCATTGTCATTTCTGGTTTGTTGTGAATGACCTTGTCTGGCACTGGTAGCATAGGGTGGAGAGAAATTTACTTTGTATGATATTTGCTTTTATTGGGTTTGTTCTCAGGCTGTCAGGTAGGAGCTGGCTTCCCAAAACATGGTTTGCTTTACAGGTTTACTGTATCTGGATGTTAATTTCTTAGCCCAATTTGCCATCTTCAGTGAATGTTTTTCCCAGGCCTTTAAACTCATGCCTGTTTAATACCTTTACATTCTACTAAAAAATTCAAGTTCTGATTCTTTCTGCCTATTAGTCATTACAAATTTCACTTCAAAGGCTATGTTGCGTCTCCAGCACCCTCTGTTTACCATTGCTACTATTTGTACTGTGACTAGTTCTTCTTCCCATCAAACCTTTTGACCATACTAAACAGAAATCTTACTTTGTGAGCAATCTTGCATTTGACTATAACACAAATTTCAGTGCACTGTCACATGAAGTCGTTTATTTATTTTTTTAAGCTAACACACTGTGTTCAGTCTGTTGAGTATTAATTAGTAAATATAATAATAATTATTAAATTCAATGCTTGTTAATGCTTCAGAAATTTCAGAAACTAACAGCAGATTTATAATGTTTACATTAATTTAAATACTTGAGCATACATTTCTGGTTAGTTTAATAGGAAATGATTATGTCTGCTCCCCTGTGTGGGCAGCGTGCTTTTAGAGTAGGTTAGTTGCGTATCCTTTACAGGACGTTGCAGAACCAACCCCAGCAGCCCCTGGCTGTTGTGTGGTTTCTGTAGGCAAATTTACATCCAGTAGTTTGCCATTGCTTTCTGGACGGTTGGCCCCCTGATTCCACTGTCGAAACCAACGCAAGGCGCATGGCCCGCAGCTAGGATCGAACCCTGTACCCCGGCATTACGGAGCGTTCTCATCGACTTAGCCACAGAGCTGACTTGCTTTTATAGTCCCACAAATAATAGGAATTCAGAGGAATCAGCAGCAATAGAGTACAGATTGTAACTGTCAGCTCACCCCTGGTAGGGATCTAACTCTGACTTCAGTTCTAAACACCTCATGAGATATACTGAGCCGGCTGAAGAGAGAAGATAGACATGTCCTCCTCACTCTGAAATTTTGTGTTGAAGAGGAAACGGAAAGCGTCTGCAAAAAAGGGAGATCACTGGTGTTATTCATCCAGCTTTTCATTTATCTTTACTTCCCATTTTAATTTGGGTAATTATAATATTGCTACTGAGTACAATGTAGCAGCTATATGCTGGCCTGCTGATTGGGAGGTTGTGGGTTCGGTTCCTGGCAGATCCATACTTAAAAAAAAGTGACCTTGGCTCTCAGGTCAACCCAGCCTTGAATGGGAAGTAAAGGTGACTTACGTGATGCTGACCACATCACCCACCCAGTGCTGATTGGTTTATAAAATATAGGTCCAGCCCTATATGCCCAGTGTTCCTGGAGGTGTGGAAAAGGGTCCTTTACCTATTTCTTTATCTATATCCTTTTCATGTCGCTGTTGACGCATAAGGCATTCACAAGTGATCTCCATTGCTGCACGTCTGCTGCTTTTCTGCCCATGGTATTCCATGTCAGTTTACATTCCTTCATTTTCCGTTCAACTTTACTTATTTACTGAGTATAAATGTTGCCAGGTAAGGAACAGAAGTCCAGACCAAATGTCACATGCAGTGAGCCATAATTAAATGTGTTGAGAGGTACACAATTTGAAGTGTTGCAGATTAAATCTTTTGAAAGCAAGTGGACAATGAAGAGGCACAATTAGATAGTTATGGTCTGGAAGGAAGGTGCAGCTGGAAAGATTCAGGTGATCTGGCCGACACTCAACATAATGGGCACACAATCAGACTGCTTCTGACACCAGTGGGATTTAAACTCCCGCGCTGACTGCTGAAGATGGGGATGGAACGTTTATGGGAATGTCGCGTGTACTGTGATGTTGGTTTCTAAATAAACTCAGTTCATATAAAAAGCTGTCAGCATTTGTATGTAATGGAACATTAATTTTATGTGTGTGTGTGTGTACATAGATCTGATTCAAAATCTGGCCAACATGAAACGGTGGACCGCTGACATCCTTGCCTTGGAGACTGTCAGTACAGCAATCAAAGATCTGTGTGGTGACAAGGGAGCTGAGATTTTTAGGGTAAAGTTTTTTTATCATTTCATTTCAGAACTTGTGGAGGGTCCGTGTTATTTATTGAAACATTGACTTGTTATCGCTGGACTTAGGATCCCAATATTTTGGTCTGCGTGCAACCTGTATACTTTTGCTTATAACAAAACAAGGAGTGATTTAACATTCTTAAATAGAGTAATTTGTGAATGAAAACAAAGTGCACTCTTGATAATTAGGAGTGTATTATTTTTATAATTTTGATATTTAAATCATGCTGTGGCATTATCAGAAAGTATGATGTCAGAGTTCTGTTGTTAAAATCTCTGTGTTTCGCTCGACTGATATTCTTATATGTCATTGCTATTTATTGGTCCGGTATATGCATTGTTCCTGCTGTTTTGGCAGCCATGGTAGCTTAGTGGCTAAATGCTTGCCTGAGTGATGTTCAGCCCCACGAGGACCACACGACAAGCCATAAACACCAGATGACACAATTACAATGAGAATCGCTCAGGCACAAGTCCCTGGAACCCCGCTCAAACGCTAGGTTATATTAGGACCCTCCAACAACAGCTAGGATACGGCTTAAAAATAAAAGAAATTTGTATGCCATATTAGGGCGCGGAACATTTTGGATTTTTAAAAAAATGCTTTCCTGCCAGCCTGTAGGTTAAGATTTAAAGCAGCACGGAAGAGGGGTTGAGGAGATACCTTAAAGAAATGACTAGCTCTCGGGTCAGCTCAGTCTAAAATTTGTACTAGGCATTGCCCTGGGACCCATGGGATGCTGTCTGCTGTTAACTGTAGCATCAGAGATTCGGCTACTCACTTACCCTGGAAATGTAAAAGATTGCTGAAGGTTGAGGTGCTCAAGGATGTGGAAAGCAAAGGGAGACTACCACATTATGTATCTCTTTAACTTTTAACGGAAGCCGAAATAGAATCTAGGAGATCTAGTGAGGTCCCCCCAGACCAGTCGCGGTCATCTACACAAACTGGGGAGGAGATTGAAATGGCATTCTGTCCCAAATGCTGACATATCTTGGCCATGTTAAACATAGTGGCCTGGAGAGAGCAGTATGTTTCTGGAAAATGAGGCAGGGGCAGACCTCCATGAAGGTGTAAACAAGATACATTGGCTCTGAAGCACAAAGGGTTGAAGAATCGGCCAGAGAACGAAGAGACTTTATTTTTAGAGGGTTACAAATTGGGCATGCAGGCCCGTCTTACATTCGACCCTTACAGGCACTCATCTTTCAGACCCCAGCTCCCTGTGTGGGTTCGGAGGCCCTATTATAGGGAAAACAAGAATAGACCACTGCCTACCCAAAAGCATGTCATAAGAGTCGACTAATTGGGGGCTTCCTTTGAAGTCGGAGTGCATCTGGCTGAGAAGCAATGATCCTACAGTCTGCACACAAATGAGTAAGGTCTGTCAAGCGGATGTGCACGCAACTCTCAGGTTCTAGAACAGGACTGCAGTCCAGAAGTGGACGAACAACCAGAACTTTCCACCAGAGTTTACAGCTGGTGAACACAAAGAAGAAGAAAACCCCAGCTGCATATTATCACAAATGCATGTTATGTGTAAATAAAAAATATACAAAAGGAAAAAATGCATATACAAATCATGTATACATATTCACATATACACGCAGACATACTCTGATATGCTCATAAATACACAAGCATACCCATACATATACATGCATACCTACACGCACTCTCATTTATACACCGTCATACAAATACATATATATGCACTCATGCTCATATAGACACATCAAGTACCCACATGCACTCAGACATATATATATATATATATATATATATATATATATATATATATATATACATATACATACACATATACATATATATACACACACATGCATGCATGCACTTATACATGCATGCATGCACTCATACAGACACAAGCACACATCCATACACAATTCACATAGACTTTGAGGCGTGCGGTGATGAGAGCGACCTCTGTGAAGGATCTCATGATTGGTGATGAATATCTTCGTAAGTAAGCAGCGGGCAGCATGATGTTAATCGCAAGTGCTGTTTGGTCTGTAAAACAATCAGTCCAGCCCCAAATGCCTAGTGAGACATGAATGAGAAAGGTGTTCTTTACTTACTTTTTACTTCGCATAATGTTTTTTTTTTCTTCCCTTCTTCAGACAAATGTTCAGACTCAGAATGTTCTGCCTTCCCTAACATGTGCTGAACCTGCCGGTGTCGGAAAAACTGACCCAAAGACACCACTCGCTCAGCGCAACTCATCTGTTACTGAAGATCATGTAAATATCTCATTATATTTTTAACACGGTTTATTGTATTGGGAAGCTAAGGTAATGAATTGTCTAGATGTTTGACTTTTGATTTGAAGGTTTTCAGTTGAAATCAACATTTCCCAGTGTGGGTTCTGGGGGGAGGGGGGGGGTGTAGACCCACTGCACCCCAACATGCATGTCATAAAAAGTGGCTAATTAGGGGTGTTTCCTTTGAAGTCAGAATGCATATTCCTGAGAGGCGAAGAGCCAGCAGTCTGCGTACAAATAAGCTAGATCTGTAAAATGGATGTGCACTCAAAACTCTGGTTCTGGCATAAGACTAAAGTGGATAAACAGTCATAACTTTCCATGTCAGGAAGAGGAAGAAATCAGCATAAGGGTAGCTTTTTCTGGAAAAAATGACATGGCTCCCAAATCTACCCGATGTAAAATGAGTTCTAGAAAACATCTGTGACTTCACTGCAAGAACAGAAAATCAAAAGAGATAAAGGGCCAAGGAATAGGAAACTATGAAATATATAAACATAAATTTGCATTTTCACTCGCTAAATGCTGAGGGATGAAATATGTCAAGGAGTGGATAAGACAATCGTAGATTGAATTGGTAAATGTGCATAGAGAAAGAATAGACCCACTGCCCCTACTAACATGCATGTTATAAAAGCCAACTAATTATGGGTGTTACCTTTGAAATTGGAGTGCGTCTGCTTGAGAGATGAGGAACCAACAGTCTGCTTGCAGGTAAGCCAGATCTGTAATAATCAGAATTCAAGTTTTAGAACACAACTTAAGTTCAAAAGAGGACAGACAACCAGAATTGTCTGCTGGGTTTGCATCAGGTGGACAAGATCAAGAACTAGCTACATGTTAGCAGTTAGAGCTAGAAAGTAATATTGGGGGGGGGGGGTGCTATTAGAGAGATTTGTGAGATAAACTAAGTGATTTTGTGTGGTGTTGTTTGAATTATGTATGTACTGAGGAAGGCTCAATAGCCTCACCTTTCACGTTTTGTTTGTGTTTGTTATATTGTGAAGCTTGCTGTCTGTTCGGTTTTATATGTTTTTGTGTGAGAGAGATAGAGAATGCAACAAGGAAGAGGTTTCCACATGTGAGTACACACTGAGTGGTTTCAACATCGAGCTCTCATGCAAGAGACCCGGGTTCGACCTCCCGGTAAGGTGGTGGAGTTTTTCTGTTGGGGGTAGAATTAAACATCCTAACCTGCACAGTCTGTGACGACAGCACTAGCCATGTGGCCCTATATTCTCAGGTTCAGTGACAGTTTAGTGCACACAGTCATGAAAAGTAAGTTGCATATCTTTCTTACAGGACTTTGCAGTTCTAGTCCCAACATTTGTGGACTTTTTTTTTTTTTTAAACTAGGCACTTTATGCTGAGTAATTTGCCATTGTTTACGGAATGGTAAGTACCACTGTTGTAATCAACGCAGAGTGATCTGCTGCCATTCGCCCACAGGTGGATCAAATGGACACTGTCTTATTATATATCATTGAAATTAAAACAAACTCTGACATACTCTAAGGTTGTAAATTTAGTTTCACAGTCTTGACATACCAGGGTTTGAAGTCAGCGGCAATTTGTTTTGTAGCACTTTCCATTGATATTGCAATGGTATGAGCCCGATACAGTTAAGAAAGCAAAGGCAAACTACTGAACATAATATAGTAAAACCACAATAGGCAATAATTAATGGGGCTAATTTGTGATGTCCTGAAGAGAAAGTTTAACAGTCTTTGTATCTCTTCCTCATTCAGCATGTTTTTAGTTGTCGAAAAATTGCTTCCTCTGCATTCCAGTGAATCATTTTGAGTTTGTTGTTGTTGTTAAAGTTTGACCAGATGCCCTGTTCTCAATCCGGACATTGCCCTGTTTTTTCGAAGTACATCTCAGATTTGACCATTTTAGACAGATGGCTCATTACTACACCTACCTGAAAGTTTATCACAGAATGATATCCATGTTGTTTTGCACATATTTGCATATTTATTAATGTAAGAATGAGTTGAACTGAGATCATCATCATCATCATGTGCCCTGTTGACTGGTGTAGGCATTCATGCTTCTCCACAGATTTCTGTGTCTTGTTCTCTGGATCATTTCCACCGATTATATCCCTCCATGCCACTGTCACAGCCAATCTGCCATCATCTCTCTGAACTGAGACAAGAACTGAAAATACAACACTCAGGACATGTCTATAAGTACTCCATTCAGAACCTCAGCATACAGTTGCTGTCTATTAATGATGTGTCTCTGTCTTGCAAGAAAGAAAAATAAAACTTGTGATTTTTTATGTATTGCAGGTTCCAGCAGAGAGAGTTCCCGCAGAAGAAGTTGAAGCTGTCTTGGCTGCCTGGAAGACGAACCCTGGGAAGTTTCCAAGACCAAGGAAACGAGAACATCCAATGTTAGTTATATTTTAAGTATAGATAGTGTAATGCCTTGTTTTCTGTCTCTGAATTGTTTGTAAGCATGGCATTAAGAAGATAGATCTCCTCAATGTGTAGCTCTTCTTGATCGTTCTTCTTGATGACACAACTTTATTGTTCCTGTTTACAGCATAGCTGCGATGTTTGCAACTTTTTGCTGACATATGGAACTTCAGCTAGCATTTGTTTTCTGGGATAGTCTTCATGGTTAGTTTCATTGGATATTATAGGACTTTTCACAGCCTTATCTGTGTGGCGACTTCGTTATAAACAGTTTGGAAAAAAACTGAAAATGGGCCAGTGCGTATTATGCTTGTATGTGCTAAGGGCATCTTGGATTTTCCCACAGTAGATAACATAATCAAGCTATTCAGGGCCACTGATTTGGTCTTGATGAAGTCAGACCCCTAACACACACTTCATGAGGACTTATTGAAACGAAAAAACAAAAGTGGATTAGACTTAAAAGGCGCAGATTGTTGATGGATTGTGTTGAGATGCCATCTGACAGGTTAGCCACCTTATTGACGTTAATCTTAGCTTAGAATTTAATGCAAATCCATACCTGCTGCCCCAGACTCTCTGTGGGCTGATGCCTTGTGGTATTCCTGTTAGATGACCAAACAATCAGGTGTACTGTTTTAAATATAGCTTTCATTATTAGGGTTGGAATTTCTTAAACGCATTTCATTGCTGTTATTTCTGTTTTCCTGTCACTTTTATTGTATTTGTATGTGATCAGTAGCATAATGCTGACAGGAAGACCCACTGAACACTGCTGTTTTTGTTTGTTTGTTGTTGATGCAAGGACAATTCAGCACAGAACCAGTACTGAACTTAAGATCATGTTGTTTGGCCATGTAACAAGATTGTCAACAGACAGGACACCACAGAGGCCAGTGTTATATAACAATAACATAGCCAGAGGTCAGTCACACAGAAGATGGACAGTAGAAATATCAGAGACACTGAAAAGTATAATGTATGAAGTAAACAGAAGGTCCAGTTCCAGAGATCTCTTCCTCCCGTGGCGCTGTGAGGCATTCCACAGTGGAGAAAAGAAGATGATGATGAAGGACAGTACCCATTGTTTAATTTATTGAGAAACACAAAAAATAAAATGGTTTGGCTGCCTAGTAAGGATGAATCCATTGATGCTGGCTGCAAGAGTTTTATCATGTAGCAGGTCCTTTGCAGAATGTTGCTGTCATCATGGTCTGCCTGAAAGAAACTCGGTCTCTCGCCAGCTGTCCCCCCTCATATACTTTCATACTCAGGAAGTTACTTATATCCTGTGCCCATCTTCGTGTTGGTCTGCCCCTGCCCCTCCTTCCTGGTACCATGCCTTCTGCTATTATTTTTTCCAGTCCGTCGTGGCGCTTGATATGACCAAAATATTTCAGCTTCTGAGACAGGATGACAGGGAAAGCACACAACATGAACATGGAAACAATAAGAGGCAGAAGAACATCTAAAAGGCAGATTATTTGAAGGAGTCAGTGACAGCCTATGACTTCACATGACATCATATCAAGCAGACAAGTGCACATTGCCTTGGTTGTATATCAAGCAGACAAGTGCACCTTAGCTTGGCTGCATATCAAGCAAAGTGCACCTTAGTTTGGCTGCATATCAAGCAAACAAGTGCATCTTGGCTTGGCTGCATATCAAGCAGACAAGTGCATCTTGGCTTGGCTGCATATCAAGCAGACCAGTGCACCTTGGTTTGGCTGCATATCAAGCAGACCAGTGCACCTTAGCTTGGCTGCATATTAAGCAGACCAGTGCACCTTAGCTTGGCTTCATATCAAGCAGACCAGTGCACCTTAGCTTGGCTGCATATCAAGCAGACCAGTGCACCTTGGCTTGGCTGCATATCAAGCAGACCAGTGCATCTTGGCTTGGCTGCATATCAAGCAGACAAGTGCATCTTGGCTGCATATCAAGCAGACAAGTGCACCTTGGCTTGGCTGCATATCAAGCAGACAAGTGCACCTTGGCCTGGCTGCATATCAAGCAGACAAGTGCATCTTGGCTTGGCTGCATATCAAGCAGACAAGTGCACCTTGGCTTGGCTGCATATCAAGCAGACAAGTGCATCTTGGCTTGGCTGCATATCGTCTACACTATGATGCACGAAACAGATGTTGACCAAAGAAATAAAAAAGATACAAATAAATTAGACAGGCATTCAGGAAACCACAATTATGAAGATTAGATGTAGACAGTCGAGATATTTTCACGATCACAATTGACATTTGTAACTAAGTTTCTCTCTAATTACATGGTCAAATTTAAAAGTTAGCTAACCTGAAATGGGTGTGCCAGGAAATTTCTTAGAAAATAAAGGCAGCCACAAGGATTTTGTCTGCCTAACCCATCAGGTAATAATTGGCTTTTAAAAACTTTGTGCTGCACTATACGAGCAGTGCAGCAAAAGGTTTCTTTAATTTACTTTTGATGTTTTTGATTGGGTACCTGTGAACGAAAGAGTCTACTGCTTTTATTTAATGTTTTTATGAGACTTCATCACTGTGTGTTAGGTTTATTTTAGTTTTACTTTTCTGGCAGTTTTAAGAACAATTATTTTGGAAGAAAAGATTTGACTTTTTTCATTTTCTTTTTTTTTTTTTTAGCTTACCACAGGAAAACTTACGGAACATTCTTGTTACAAGCGCATTGCCGTACGTTAACAACGTCCCACACCTGGGCAATATTATTGGATGTGTTCTCAGTGCAGATGTGTTTTCTAGGTCAGTATAGACATATTCTAAATCTTTAGTTATGCTCCATGTTTCTGCTCCATACAGCAGTACTGATTTGACATTAGAGCGAAGTTAAGTTTAATATTTGTTTTCATTTCTTTCCACAACTTTCCAAATGCTTTTAAAACTCTTCTTGCCTTTTGTATATGTGTTTTAATATTTCCATTAGTTCCATCATCTATGTCTACATTACTGCCAAAAACGGTCTGTGACGTTTGCTGGGTTTAATCTCATTATCTTTTTCTTTCTCCTGTGGTTTTTTAAACCTGATGGCTTAATCTCTCATCAACGTTGTTTTGTAGTGGTCTGTGAAAATATATAAAAAGTGAAACGACATCACTGGTCTAGTGTGCCTCATTTCTTTGCCAAGGTATATTCCCTTGAACTTGTCAATGTATAATTTTTTTTTAAGGAAATCTACACAATATTTTGATTATTAAAATCAAGGAAAGTAAGATTCTTGTCTTAGATGTTAACTGTCTCTTTTACATTTTATATGATCTCAACAAAAAGGTAAAGCCAGGAGATGTGAACCAGCACCATTGCACGGGGTTATAAACCATACATAACATAACCCTAAACCCGTTAGGGTCTTGGAGGTGAATTGATGGAAGCACTAGCACATAAAACCCACAATCTTTCTCTGTCTTCCGCTTGATGAATAAGTGTATGATAACTTTGTCCAGTCCATTTCTTGATGTTGTCATTCCAGGTTCTTCTTTGCCCTCCTTTTCTTCTACTACCCCCCAATGTTTCTTGAAGAACATTCTTTGCAATCGAATCATGTCTCACCACGTGCCCAAACCAGGCTAGCTTGCGACATCTCACCACTGCCAAGAGAGGCTCCTGATGTCCTGCAGATTTGTATATTGTGTCTCTGACATATTTATTAGTTTTGTGTTCTAAATACATAATTCGTAAAATGTGTCTTTGACATTTACATTCAAAAGCCTGCATCCTCCTTTCCATCTCCACAGTGAGAGTCCAACTCTCACATCCGTATAAGAAAATAGACAACACCAGTGATTTGTAAATTTTAACCTTGACTGCGATGCTGATTTTGCTCTGCCACATCGTTTCAGCTGTGACATTGGGGCTGTTGCAATATCAAGTCTTGTCTTGATCTCTTTGGTACAGTTGCCATTGTTGCATATGTGGTGGCTAAGATATTTGAAAGTTTCAACTTCTTCTAGTTTTTTTCCCTTTTATCTGTATGTTGGTAGGTTCTTGATTATTGTGACCATTTACCAGAATCTTGCTTTTCTCTGCATTAATTTCCATGTTATATTTACGACAGACTCTCTATAATTTGGTAGTAAGTTCTTGGAGTTCTGTTTGAGAACCAGCCATGAGATCCATGTCGTCTGCAAAACGTAAATTACACAGTTGTCCTCCGCCAATTGATATAGATGTTTATGATTTTGTGTTTCTCTCATTATTTGTTCCAAATACAAATTGAAAAGGACAGGGGATAGTATGCAACCCTGTCTCACTCTCATGCTGGTTTTGAAAAACTCTTGCATAACTACAGTAATCTGTATTTACTCAACAGGTTTTCTAGGCTTTAGAACTATAATGTTCTGTCTTTGTTCAGTAGACGTTCTAGGCTTCATAACTATAGTATTGTCTATTTGTTCAACAGGTTTTCTAGGTTTTATAACAATAATGTTCTGTTTTTGTTCAGTAGACGTTCTAGGCTTCATAACTGTAGTATTGTCTATTTATTTGTTCAACAGGTTTTCTAGGCTTTATAACTAATGTTCTGTCTTTGTTCAGTGGACATCTTAGGTTTCATGACTAGTATTCTCTTTTTATTTGTCAACAGGTTTTCAGGGCTGTGTAACTACATTGTTCGTTATTTGATCAACAGGTTTTCTAGGCTCCGAAACTACAATGTACTTTATATCTGTGGCACTGATGAGTATGGCACAGCCACTGAGACTAAAGCCATGGAGGAGGGAGTAACTCCGAAGGAGATCTGTGACAAGTACAATGTTCTACATTCAAAGATCTATAAATGGTTTGACATTGATTTTGATTTTTTTGGCAGAACCACAACTCAGCAACAGACTGAGTAAGTATATTTCAGATTTGTTTATTTTTTTTTACACATCTATTCTTTCTTTATACATCATCTGTTGTTTCTTTACACATCATATGGTGTGTCCCCCGTGTGGGTTCCGGGGCCCCATTGTGGGGAAAACAAGAATAGACCCACTGCCTCCCCAAAAGCATGTCGTAAGAGTCGACTAATTGGGGAGCTTCCTTTGAAGTCGGAGTGCATCTGCCGGAGAGGCAAGGAACCAACAGTCTGTATTCAAGAGAATGAGATCTGTAAAACTGATGCACACGCAACACTCAGGTTCTGGAGCAGGACTGCAGTTCAGTAGTGGACGAGCAACCAGAACCTTCCGCCAGAGTTTACAGCTGGTGAACGCGAAGAAGAAGAAGAATATGGTGTGTCATAAAATGTTTCTTAACACGTCATCATTTCTTCATAATTTAAAACACACTGTAGATACACTGAGAAACATGCTTATAAAAGAACTGGAGAAATTGTGGGTTTGCCCAACAATGCCCAAATTTGAGACCTTGAAATGTTTTATTTTTTTGTACACACTCTTACATGTTATCTGTTCATCTTTACATATCTTCTGTTGTTTTTACAGATCATATTTTGTTTCTCTACACAGACGTTTTTTTAAAAACATATCTTTACAAATCATAAGCCTTTTTTTTAAAATTTATAATCTGTTGTTTTTTCCTCAGTACATCATCTGTTGTTTCTTTGCCCATCGTGTGTTTTTTCTTTACCCATCTGTTGTTTATATTTTGTTTGTAATGAGACAGCAAGAGGGGCCAAATATTTTGATGTGAAATCAAACACCAGTCGCTAAACAAACATGCAAAAAAGATGAAGCCAAACTACATAACATAGAAAGGCAACCTATTTCTCTTGGGAACAATCAGTAGAAGTACCTGCATCAGAGGACTGAGAATGCATTGGAATACCCCATGTGCATTGAGGTCACTTGTGATAACATAACACAAAAACACATAAAATCGTTGGAAGTGCATCTTGCACCCCCTTTTCATCTTTCATCATCAGCATCAGCATTATCATCCTGTAACACTACGTGTCATTGAGTCATCAGTTTCTGCTGACTGTCTGATCAGCTGTCTCCATCTTTGGCGGTCAGTTGCAATGGACTTCAGGGTTGCATGCCTGAGGCCTGTTCAGTCAGACAGGTTCTGTAACCAGGTCTTTCTTGGTCTGCCTCTTCTCCTCTTTTCCTCTACTGAGCCCAGCAGTAATGTTTTTTGAGAGGCATTAGATCTTAATACGTGTCCATACCATTGCATTTTTCGCCTTTTCATCATTAATTGTTGCATTTTTTTTTAATCACTGATTTAAAAAAAAAGCACCAGGTACTTCTTGCGACATGATTTAACATGTGTTAGTTTATTTATATGTTTTGCTTTTTTCTTCTTCTTAAATATTTGTTCCTGTTTAGAATGAGTTTTTGTGTTGCTCGGCAGAATTGCTCAAGACATTTTCTGGAAACTACACAAGAGAGGCTACATCCAGAAAGATAGCGTTGACCAACTTCACTGCACTAAATGTGACAAGTAAGGCACTTGAATGTTTGACAGTGCAAGTTAAAATGTCTGCTCTTCATTATCTCACAGGATGTCATGCCATAGGTTTTAATTGTAAATTACGCAGAAGTGCAGTTGTCATACACCTGGAAACTCTATGAGAAAACTCCTTCATCCCAAGGGGTTCTAGAGCATATGTCTGGAAGTGGAAGTAACCGATGTAGCAAATCATAGCTGCATTATTGTGCTTTAACATAATATATACGTAAATCAAAGAGTTTCAACCCTGCTCACTGTATGGGTTCTGGAGCATATGTCTGGGAGTGGAAGTAACCGATGTAGCAAATCATAGATGCATTATTGTGCTTTAACATAACATATACGTAAATCAAAGAGTTTCAACCCTGCTCACTGTATGGGTTCTGGAGCATATGTCTGGGAGTGGAAGTAACCGATGTAGCAAATCATAGATGCATTATTGTGCTTTAACATAGCATATATGTAAATCGAACAGTTTACAACCCCACTCACTGTATGGGTTCTGGGGCCCTATTGGGAAGGAAGAAAAAGAGTAATGTCACTGCTTCCCTAACAAGCATGTTGTAAGAGTGGACTAATTAAGGGTTTCCTTTGGAGTCTGAGATGCAAGGAACCAACAGTCTGCATGCAGATAAGACAAATCTGTCAAATGGAAGTGCATGCAAACCTTAAGGCTTGGAACAAGACTAAAGTGCAGAAGAAGACTAACAACTAGATTACAGCTGGTGAATGCAAAGAGGAAGAAGAAGACAAACCTACTGACATAGAACTTTTCAAAACAAAGTAAAAAAAAAAGTAAAGATCCCTTTACATGCCCTTAGGCGCATCGGGCATATGGGAAGAGCACCCATATTTTTACAGACCAATCGGCACTTGGTGGGTAATGTGGTCAGCATTACGCCAGCCGTCTTTACTTTCCCAGGACAGCCCATCCTGGTACCCATTTGAGGCTGGGTCGACCTGCGATGTCCCATACCACGATAAAAATCTGGCATAGGCACATGTAATTTTAATGTCACGGTGAGGAGTTGTTTGCAGTGACATCTGACTTACTGTTTTTGTTTATATTTGTAGTTTGTGCAAAACAAAATAGCATGTCATGATATCCTTTTCATAGTTTTACAAACAGTGGACATTATTTGCAATGACATCCTCTTCTTCACATTTACCGGCCGTAAACTCTTTGACGGAAAGTTCTGGGTGTTCGTTCGTCCTCCTCCAGACTTTAGTCTTGCTCCAGAACTTGAGTGTTGCATGCACATCTGTTTCTTGGGTCTGGTCAAAGGATGACCTCAGTTAGGTGACTCTTAGGACATGCTTGTCAGGGAGGCAGTGGGTTTATTCTTGTTTTTCCCACCAGGGCGCCCCCAGGAACCCACAAAGGGAGAAATGACATATAACTTACGTTTTTTTCTTCTTTAATGTACAAAATAAAATAGTCTCTCATAATAACCTCTTTTTTGTAGTTTTACTGTAGATGTGGACATTATTTGCAATGAAATCAGTGACAGTTTGCTTTGCAAGTTTGTTTACATTAATTTCGATATGTTTTTGCAAAAAGTTCACAACCTGGAGGGAGTGGCATGACATCGTTCAGAATGAGCAATACAGTTTAGGAAGAAAATGTAATTGGTCAGTCAAAATTACAATAAATTGTCTTTTTAGGCCACAAAAATGTTGTAGTGTTAAAAATATCTAAAGAAATCGCCTTTTTGAAGAAAACTAATATTCCTGCTTATAATTGCAAATAATAAAATCACAAAGAGATTAAAAATGTACGGTTCGTGTGAAAACATTTTTTGTGATCCATGTAACGATTTTGAAGATAACAGAAGACAAAACGCATGTGTCTAACTGGATTATAGTATCTTTTTTGGCAATACTAAGGCCTTTTCAAGTAATTATTTTGCTGACAGTTTGTTTCCTTGCTCTGTTATAGATTTCTGGCGGATAGATTTGTTGAGGGCACATGTCCGATGTGTAACTTTGACGATGCTAGAGGTGATCAGTGTGACGGCTGCGGCAAGCTCATCAATGCCGTGGAGCTGAAGAATCCCAAGTGCAAGACCTGCAAAAGCTCACCTGTGATACGCAATTCACATCATTTGTTTTTGGATTTACCCAAGGTCTGTCTGTCTGTCTCTCTCTCTTTCTCTTTCTTTTATCTCTTTTTGATCCTTTGAAAATAAATGGTGTTTGTCCTCTCTGTCCGTCTCTCTCACTCGGTCTCTCTCTTGTTCTCTCTCATTTGTCTTGTTCTCTCTCTCTTATCTCTTCCTTTAAAGATAAAGTTTTTGTTTTTCTCTGTCTCTCTCTCTCAGATCCCCCCCCCCCCCCCCCCCCCCAGACAGGCCTACCTGCCTAATTCTCAACCTTTTAAAAATAAAGTTCCTATGTTTATTCTCTTCTGTCTGTAAATTGCATGAGATACATGTAAGACAGTTATTGTCTTTGACTTGCAGCTCTTGCCTTGACTGATTCATAGTAGATAATTATGCTCAAGGGCAGTGACTACCATTTTGCTGAGACCTCATATTGCTGGAAGTTTGTGTAAATTACATGTTTTTCCAGCTGTGTGGATGAAAAAAGAAAGAACAATTTTCTTGCCAGTAGCATGTCTGGCATATGATCTCTAGTCATTTTTTATAGCATTCAGTCGGAGGAATGGACAAAATCATACCGGCCACCTTTACTTTCTAGGAGTTTGTCTGGGAGCCGAGGTGATATTTGAGAGAGAGAAAAATAAGGCACAACACTAAATCGAAAAATGGCTTTTATAACAAGCAGGCAAGCATCTAGTGCTACACCACAGAGGCTGCCCAGTATTGGTCTGTTGGAATTGAATAACTTATCTGCTGGATTTGACACGGGATATCATTCTTTTCTTTTCTGTCTCTTATCTGGAGCATAGGCCCAGCAACCAGCTCACATCTATCCATTTATAGATTTGTTTATGATTAGTTTTCTCATGGTGTCCAGTCTCATGCCAGCCTTACTTAGTTGCCACTAATGACATGCATTAGTTTACAATTTTAATGTTTTCTCTCATAGGCCCCTAGTAGGGCAATACAGGGTGTCCAGTCATTTTCAGAACACAGGACAAATAACCCATGTTTCCATACATAGGAACAAGAACCCTTGTTTCCATACATAGGAACAATAACCCATGTTTCCATACTTAGGAACAGTAACCCATGTTTCCGTACATAAAAACAGTAACCCATTTTTCCATCCATAGGAACAGTAACCGATATTTCCATACATAGGAACAATAACCTATGTTTCCATACAAAGGAACAGTAACTCATGTTTCCATACATAGGAACAGTAACTCATGTTTCCATACATAGGAACAGTAACCTATGTTTCCATACATAGGAACAAAAATCCATGTTTCCATACATAGGAACAGTAACCCATGTTTCCATACATAGGAACAATAACCTATGTTTCCATACATAGGAAAAAAAATCCATGTTTCCATACATAGGAACAGTAACCCATGTTTCCATACATAGGAACAGTAACCCATGTTTTCATACATAGGAACAGTAACCCATGTTTCCATACATAGAAACAGTAACCCGTGTTTCCATCCATAGAAACAGTAACCCATATTTCCATACATAGGAACAGTAACCCATGTTTCCATACATAGGAACAACAACCCTTGTTTCCATACATAGGAACAATAACCCATGTTTCCGTACATAAAAACAGTAACCCATTTTTCCATCCATAGAAACAGTAACCCATATTTCCATACATAGGAGCAATAACCTGTTTCCATACATAGGAACAGTAACCCATGTTTCCATACATAGAAACAGTAACCCCTGTTTCCATACATAGAAACAGTAAACCTATCACCAAAATCATCACACATAACTCCAGGTGTCCTTATACATGTTCTTCAGTATTGGAGTCACAAATAAACACAGCTGGATTTATGCTTCTTTTAATGTCATTTGGTGATATCATTTATTGCTCCTGTGTATGGAAACTTATGGGACACCCATATCATTTATTGCTCCTGTGTATGGAAACTTATGGGGCACCCACTCTTCTGGTGGACTCTCCCATTCATATTTGTTGCAGAGTTTCTCTGGTGTTAACTTTCCACCTGGTTATTGACTTCTGCTTGTCTTAGTCTCTTTCATTTTCTAGTTAATGGTTGAGTAATGTTGTGTTTGTTTTCATTTGTATCGGATCACGAAATGTTAAAAGATTGTAATACTTACTTCTTTATTGTCTCAGAAAGCAACATCATCAATGTAAAATTGTTTTCAATGAATGTACACAGCTGGAGCCGGATCTGAAAAGCCCACCTGGATAAAGTTTTTGAGGCAGGTACCTGGACACACAATGCCAAGGTGATCACAAGTTCCTGGATTCGAGATGGACTCAAACCACGCTGCATTAGTCGAGACCTCAAGTGGGGCACCCCTGTGCCACTTGAAGGCTACACAGACAAAGTGTTTTACGTGTGGTACGATGCACCAATTGGGTACATTAGCATTACAGCCAACTACACATCAGAGTGGAAGAAATGGTGGAAAAACCATAAACAGGCAAGTTGTGTGTTTGTTGTTTCTTGTCTTCTTATGAATAAGTGAATCAAGAAAAGGGAAAGTGGAGCTTGTCAGAATTACAAGAACAGATATGGGTGAAATTGGTTATGAAACTGTTAAAAAAAAAATTATTGCCCGCAGAGAGCATTGCACAAAGCTCAAGCTCTTTCGTTCCAGTGATGACCTCTCATGTATCGTTAGACAGTCACTAACAAAGTGAATTGGTGAGTCTGAATCTAAATCTGTGAACTTCACTGCAGGAAGAAAGTGGCTTAACCTCTTTAACTTGAAGATCTTCAATGTAACTGTAACCTAGATCAGTGTTTCTTAAACTTTTCAGATCAGTGGTCCATAAAAACAAAAGAAATCATTTCAGGTCCTTCTAACAGTTAATGGAACGTAGAAACAAATTTATGCGTACTACACCACACTCACTTTGCAGGAATCATATAGACCCTGCATGAGTTACTGTCCCTTTTTCCAGCCCAGTCTACAGGTTAGGTAACTATGGGGTGCGATAATTATTACTGTTTTATGCGGCTGAACAAGATTTCAGCTGGTCCTGTTCGATTCTCATCCTTGAGGTGTAAAATCCTACAAACAGGAATTGTGGATTTCTGTTACATGATTAAACAGAAATTGTGGTCAGCCCACCTGGACATTCCTGCAGCCCTCCAGTGGGCAGCGGCTCACCAGTTGAATAACAATGACCTAGATCAGAAAAATGATGAAGCCTTTTGGTCCTAATCCCTTTTACCGTCTTTAAAACATACTGCATTTTGTGAATTTTTGAAAACTGCCAGCATTCAGTGAAGGTGCAGTGGGATAAACTACTGACAGAAGATGTAAGAAACCCCCTTCCCTCCACTAGCTTGCGGAATATGTCATTGGCAGGAATAGAGTACTATCTGTTTAAGTCTCCTACCAGGATTTCATAGTCATGGCTGGCAGGTGATGAATGGGCGAGCAGCTAAAAGGTATACAGAACTGGTTGCTACTTTAACTCTGCATGGGTGAGCAGCTGAAATGTTTACAGAACTGGTTATCACTTTAACTCTGCATGGGTGAGCAGCTGAAAGGATTACAAAACTTGTTGCTACTGTAACTCTGCATGGGTGAGCAGCTGAAAGGTTTACAGAACTGGCTGCTACTTTAACTCTCCATGGGTGAGCAGCTGAAAGGTTTACAGAACTGGTTGACACTTTAACTCTGCATGGGTTAGCAGCTGAAACTTTTACAGAACTGATTGCCACTTTAACTCTGCATGGGTGAGCAGCTGAAAGGTTTACAGAACTGGTTGACACTTTAACTCTGCATAAGTGAGCAGCTGAAAGGTTTACAAAACTGGTTACTACTTAAACTCTGCTTGCAGTGAATTTCAATAAAGGCACAATGGTGAAAACAACATTCCCATTATGCCCTCACAGAAAGAGAATGGAATCTCCTGTGAGTACTGTAAATTGAGACATATAATTTGAGTTGTCTGATATAGTCTGTTCAGAACAAGGCATCGACTTATATAGGGGTAGGAGTTAATAGATGCATATTCTAAAAACAAATTTCTTATTGTAACTCTGAATGTCTTTATTGACCAATTGGATTATCTGCCTAACTTGCAGGTGGAGTTTTACAACTTTCTGGGGAAAGACAACGTGCCATTCCATAGTGTTATCTTTCCAGCATGCCTGTTGGGAGCAGATGATGACTACACTGTTGTTAAACACATGATCGCCACAGGTAACGTTGCCAGTACTTTTATCTTCATTGACTTATTGTCGAAGGAGATAAAGGTTCTTGTTCTCATTCTTCTGGCCTCAGTCATACACATTTGTTGCAGATTTTCTCTGAGGCTGTTTATCCACCTGGTTATTGACTTCTGCTTGTCTTAAATGTTGATTCTCTTTAATTTTCTGGTTAAGTAGCATTGTCTTTGTTTTCTTTATTGTCTTGAAAAGTAACATCATCAGTCAGCAGGTCTTTTACAAAACGTCAGTCTCATCATAACACTCATGGAAGTCTCTTTCTCTAGCTAGTTATCCAGCCCTGTGTGCTTTCATAGACAATGCATCTTCAGTGCCTTGTATTCACCCTCATGGAGGTCTGCCTCTCCATCATTGTCTGCAAACTGGACTTTCTTTACCATTTCCTCCAGGTCACCAGGATGCTTAACCATGGCCAGAATACCTCAGATTTTGGGACAGGATGCTGTTTACGCACCAATTCTCCTCAGATTTTGTAGGATGTCAGTGTTTTCCTCTTCCTGGTCCATGTTATTCAAAGAATCTTTTTGTAGCATTTCACTTCAGAAGCTCTGAATTGTTTCTTCACTGATTAAGAGTCCCTGACTCACATTTTGTAAGTTGCCATGGGAAAGATGCATCTTCTCATAAATGTTGCTCAACTTGGTTTTCAGGTGATGTGCCATAGAGTTTTTATGCTGGGTAGTCTCTGCACTTTTAAAGCTGGTCTCTTGGAATTGGTTTATACCAGGCAGTAAAATAAATTATACAAATTGAAAAATCTCTTTGTTATCCATGGCAGAGTACCATATTTTCTTTTTTATCCTTGGCTTTATGCGTAGTTCGTTGTTGTGTTTATCCAGACATAAAATTGTGCAAATAGCAGAATATTGTATTTATCACACTGACTCGGGTTGGGTAAATAATTTAGTATTTTAATATTACCCTTTAGTTGTGCTAATAATGCTATGGAAAGATTCTCAAAATATCTTGCACAAAGAAGATGAGAAATATTGACATCTTGAAAGATCTGAACATCAAGGAAGATTGGCTAATAAACAGCATCCTGTCTCGGAAACTGAAATATTTTGGTCATATCAAGCGCCACGACGGATTTGAAAAAATTGTAGCAGAAGGCATGGTACCAGGAAGAAGGGGCAGGGGCGACCAACACGAAGATGGGTACAGGATATAAGTGACTCTTTGAGAATGAGTACATTGGGTGGGAGATCTGGCGAGAGACCGAGTTTCTTTCATGCGGACTGATGAGAGCAACGTTCTGCAGTGGACCTGCTACATAATGATGATGAGTTGTGCTAATAGTTCAGTATTGTATTGTCCTACAGCTGTGTAAATAATAGCAGATTTTGTTCATTGGATCTTGTCTTGTGTACCCTAGAGTATCTCAACTATGAGGACACAAAGTTTTCAAAGAGTCGAAACACCGGCGTGTTTGGTGACCAAGCTGAGGATACTGGCATCAAGGCAGACATTTACAGGTTTTATCTCCTGTATGTTAGGCCAGAGTCACAGGTGAGATGTGTGAACATAGCTCACTCTCATTCATCACTCACTCACTCACTCTCTCCCTATCTTTGTGTATAGAGAAAGAGAGAGAGAGTTATAGCATGGATGAAAATGAGAGAGTATGTAAGATGGAGACTGAGTAAACATAATATATAGGATGGAAAGATGTTAGTCTTATTTTCTAGTTAGACACAGCGACTGTAGTCTCCCCTCTGTTCAGGTGTTAAGTTAGTAGAGACATAAATTTTGACGACACACAACTCTGAAGTAAATATTGTTTATTCCTGTTTCAACGAATGTGTAGCCCAGTCACTGTTCTAAGTTCTCTCCCGTCTCGCTAAGGGTCAGTTATGACTACTGCTGTTTCTATCCTACAGTTTAAAGAGTCAGATACTTTTCATTCTATGTGTTCCAAATACGCTGACAGCTTGCTTCCCAGATACTGTGCCACAGGTCTTCACAGTTGTTTAAAGTTTCAACTTAGAATCATTTCTGTTCAGCAATCTTCTGTGTATGTCAGGGACTTCCTCACGTTTTCATCAGTCACAATTCATATCAGTTATCTCTCTTGTACTGGCATTGGGCCAAAGGGCGAAAGCTCATGCACCGCTGGATCGATAACAACAACAACAATCTCTCTTGTACAGCTCAACCTCTCACTGCTACTGTCAAACACCAACTGAATTTCCTACTTCCTCACATCTAGTCCCTTGTTCTCAACCCACGAGTTTCATCTTGCAATCGTTCACTCAAACATGGGAACTTACAAACGTAGCTTTTTCACACTTTCCCTGGCACACTTAGCTGGCCCCTTGACCTTAAAGTCATCATACAGAGAATACCTTGGAATTCCTGGGATTTTCCCTCATTACATTTGAGAGGAATCATGATGTTAAGTATGAAAATGAATTAGAAAAACATGTGAGAAAGATAATGATAGTGTATTTAAGAGTTTGAGTGAGATTACAATGTTTCACAGAGTATGTGAGAGAGAAAAAGAATGAAAGAACAAATTGTTTCTAAATTGTCACAAATTGGCCACTTATACGTTTCAGAGTATGTAAGGGGGAGAGTGACAGAATCTATGCGAGTGAGAATAATGTTAAAGAGATAACATGTATGTGAGAATAAATATGTTATGGTATGCCTTTTGAGAGCATGTGAGTTAGGGAGTGGGAAACAAATAAGAGTTCACAAACATATAAACTTATTTACATACATTCATATTGGGTCTGGTAAGCTCATGAGCTCTGTATGTCTGATTAGTTCATTAGGTCTGTATGTCTGATAAGTTCATGAGCTCTGTGTGTCAGATTAGTTCATGAGCTCTGTATGAAGCCAACACATTTACCAAT
This sequence comes from Candidula unifasciata, assembly GCA_905116865.2. Taxonomy (NCBI): domain Eukaryota; kingdom Metazoa; phylum Mollusca; class Gastropoda; order Stylommatophora; family Geomitridae; genus Candidula; species Candidula unifasciata. The sequence continues at coordinate 435,090 of CAJHNH020008550.1, read as the reverse complement.
TCCAATGTTTCCACGTTGTACATTTAAATAATGAGAACACATAATATATTACAAACAATTTTTGCATGGCATATTTCATCAGATGCATTACTAGAGAGAAATGGAAAAGATGCACACAAATACAACCGTATGTTTCTGTCAGTCTTTATCAGAAAAACACTAAATACACTGCAGTGACTGGAAAATTCAGTGGAAAAGACAACAAAGCCTGTAGACAACAGAGGTCAACATGAAACCCAAGAAATATGAAAAAATATGGACGTAAACAGCTGTATTACAAAACAAAATAAGTAAAGAGGTTTTGTTTTTTTAACGGGAGAAATATAAATAGGTTAAAAATAAAATAAAATAAACAAAAAGCATGAAAAATAAAAATAGCCATATAGGTGATGAATATTTATCCCTGCAGGACGGAAAATGTGAAAACTGAATGAAAAGATCTTCCAAGTTGTAATGGCTGGTTTGATCACCAGAGTGATATATTACTGCTATAAAATCTTGCTCCGATGATCAAACCAACCATTACTTCTTTGAAAATGTGTTTAATTTACAGTCCTGCAAGGATCGATAATCAGATTTTAGGGAGAAATCTGAGCACTTAAGGACGTGTCCAAAGTGCTGTAAATGCAATCCTACCTAAACTTGAACCAAGCAATCTTCTTTGTTTCCTAGGATACAGCCTTCAGCTGGGATGATTTCCAGTTGAAAAACAATGGGGAGCTCTTGAACAACCTGGGAAACTTCATTAACAGGTTTGTTTACAGGGCTTCAAAATTTTTATGTAGGTTTCTAATAGTATCTCAGCTGAGTCGTAGACAAATGTTTTTTTTTAAAAACAAATATTTTAACAAATATTATTTCCTGTTCTATACCACTTCTTTGTTGTTTTTTTCACCTACTCCTTCGTCTTCTCTTCCTTCTTCTGTTTTTTATCTTCATGCACTTTGAAACCTTATACTCTTTCATCTCGGTAATACTAAAAAAAAAAAAATAATAAATGCGACCTCATGAGAATTCTTGAAAACAATTTTAAAAACAATTTTGCGCAGGTCAATAATGAATTTACTAAAATGTGTATAACTACATATAGATAAAGGGTGTGATCAATAAACTTGGAACAGAATAAAAGATTAAGAGCAATACATTCCCTGGGGCATCTATCAGACCAGTAAGGCTTATGAGAAAATTTGACTTGACTTCAAGTTGGCTTTAAAAAAACAACAACCTGTAAATGCTATTTTTAGTTGGTATCTTCACATTGGACCTTGTAAATGTTTGCGCAGACATGAACACAACCAATAGTATTAATCTATGTCTTGTAAATAGGTCACTATAGACAAGCAGGGAGAGAAACATCACACTTGCTCACTGAATCAAGTGTTTACTGCATCACCATCTGTGGGACCCACTGTAAACAAACCTTCTGATTTTGCAGTCTCTTACGAACAACTTGTTGAACTTCCTAATTGACACATTGAATTATTTCTTTAGCGAACATTTGCTTCGATAATGCTTCTCCTGTATTGCTGTATCAGTTTTGGTTAGGGTTTTTTCTGTTGCAAGAATTTGTCCTTGACTTGACCGTGAAAATGTTTTGTGAACTCATGTCCATTCTGAAACATTCATGCCCAGTCAGAAGTCACTGTTGTGTTGGACACACATTTGGTGTAGTACACTGCCTGCATTCTTTGATAATGTCCACTTGTCGACATCCATCAAATGAAAGAAACTGAATCACTGCTCTTTGGGCAGATTTAGCATCAACTCTACCATTTTTTTAAGTGGTCAGAGGGAACGATAAATGCATGCTCTTTTGTTTGTTAGTCAGTACTTGTCACATGACTATGTCATGATTATGTTCAATGCTAGCAGTAAACTAGTTAAGGAATGTGCAACTGAAGATCAGCCTGACGTACCAGTTTCTTACCAACAGAAGAAGAGAATAATCAAATCAATCAGACAGCCACAAAAACCGGCACAAGACGATTACCATTTTATGGATTAACCAGAGCAGGTCATTATTCTACGTCTTAGAACAACGTACAGTAAACTTCGCAGCCACATGTACACAAATTTAAGACTGGCAAATGAGCCATGTACACGTATTAACTGGCACCTGAGACAACAGATCATGACCACCAAGATTGTCCCAAATACATTTTCAGGCAAAACTTCTGGGTTGCCAAGTGAGTACAAAAGCATGCCAGGTTCATACTAGAGACCGCATTACAGGTTTAGATAATTTATTTCAAGCGATGAAAGAAAAAGAAATGCATGCAGTTGCTCACGATGTGCCAGGATCAGGACTCGGCGCATGTTTTTCATATATATATATGGTTATATATGTAAATATTAATAGACCTATGCGTATACCGTCTAATCTAGAAAATGTTCTGTTTCTGATCTTGTCTCAGAGCCCTCATGTTCTTGAGCAACAGTTTTGGAGGAATTATGCAAGAAATACATGAGACCGATGATGACCTTCAGCTTCTTGCCCTGATCACCCGAGAGTTGAAGTCCTACATCCATCACTTGGAAAACTGCAGGTAGTAAATTTGGAGAATATTAATCCATCATATCACCTCATCCTGTCTTGGTCCTGTTGTACCTTGTGGTGTCTTGGTCCTGTTGTACCTTGTGGTGTCTTGGTCCTGTTGTACCTTGTAGTGTCATGGTCCTGTTGTACCTTGTGGGTGTCTTGGTCCTGTTGTACCTTGTGGTGTCTTGGTCCTGTTGTACCTTGTGGTGTCTTGGTCCTGTTGTACCTTGTGGTGTCATGGTCCTGTTGTACCTTGTGGTGTCATGGTCCTGTTGTACCTTGTGGTGTCTTGGTCCTGTTGTACCTTGTGGTGTCTTGGTCCTGTTGTACCTTGTGGTGTCTTGGTCCTGTTGTACCTTGTGGTGTCATGGTCCTGTTGTATCTTGTGGTGTCATAGTCCTGTTGTACCTTGTGGTGTCATGGTCCTGTTGTACCTTGTGGTGTCTTGGTCCTGTTGTACCTTGTGGTGTCATGGTCCTGTTGTACCTTGTGGTGTCTTGGTCCTGTTGTACCTTGTGGTGTCTTGGTCCTGTTGTACCTTGTGGTGTCATGGTCCTGTTGTACCTTGTGGTTTCTTGGTCCTGTTGTACCTTGTGGTGTCTTGGTCCTGTTGTACCTTGTGGTGTCTTGGTCCTGTTGTATCTTGTGGTGTCTTGGTCCTGTTGTACCTTGTGGTGTCTTGGTCCTGTTGTACCTTGTGGTGTCTTGGTCCTGTTGTACCTTGTGGTGTCATGGTCCTGTTGTACCTTGTGGTGTCTTGGTCCTATTGTACCTTGTGGTGTCTTGATCCTGTTGACACTTTTGGTGTCTTGATCCTGTTGTACCTTGTGGTGTCTTGGTCCTGTTGTACCTTGTGGTGTCATGGTCCTGTTGTACCTTGTGGTGTCATGGTCCTGTTGTACCTTGTGGTGTCATGGTCCTGTTGTACCTTGTGGTGTCATGGTCCTGTTGTATCTTGTGGTGTCATGGTCCTGTTGTATCTTGTGGTGTCATGATCCTGTTGTATCTTGTGGTGTCATGGTCCTGTTGTATCTTGTGGTGTCATGGTCCTGTTGTACCTTGTGGTGTCATGGTCCTGTTGTACCTTGTGGTGTCATAGTCCTGTTGTACCTTGTGGTGTCATGGTCCTGTTGTACCTTGTGGTGTCTTGGTCCTGTTGTACCTTGTGGTGTCATGGTCCTGTTGTACCTTGTGGTGTCATGGTCCTGTTGTACCTTGTGGTGTCATGGTCCTGTTGTACCTTGTGGTGTCATGGTCCTGTTGTACCTTGTGGTGTCATGGTCCTGTGTACCTTGTTTGGTGTCATGGTCCTGTTGTACCTTGTGGTGTCATGGTCCTGTTGTACCTTGTGGTGTCTTGGTCCTGTTGTACCTTGTGGTGTCTTGGTCCTGTTGTACCTTGTGGTGTCATGGTCCTGTTGTACCTTGTGGTGTCTTGGTCCTGTTGTACCTTGTGGTGTCTTGGTCCTGTTGTACCTTGTGGTGTCATGGTCCTGTCGTACCTTGTGGTGTCTTGGTCCTGTTGTACCTTGTGGTGTCATGGTCCTGTTGTACCTTGTGGTGTCATGGTCCTGTGTCTTGTGGTGTCCTGGTCCTGTTGTACCTTGTGGTGTCATGGTCCTGTTGTACCTTGTGGTGTCATGGTCCTGTCGTACCTTGTGGTGTCATGGTCCTGTTGTACCTTGTGGTGTTATGGTCCTGTTGTACCTTCTGGTGTCTTGGTCCTGTTGTACCTTGTGGTGTCATGGTCCTGTTGTACCTTGTGGTGTTATGGTCCTGTTGCACCTTCTAGTGTCTTGGTCCTGTTGTACCTTGTGGTGTCATGGTCCTGTTGTACCTTGTGGTGTCTTGGTCCTGTTGTACCTTGTGGTGTCTTGGTCCTGTTGTACTTGTGGTGTCATGGTCCTGTTGTATCTTGTGGTGTCATGGTCTGTTGTACCTTGTGGTGTCATTGTCCTGTTGTACATTGTGGTGTGTCATGGTCCTGTTGTAACCTTGTGGTGTCTTGGTCCTGTTTGTACATTGTGGTGTCATGGTCCTGTTGTATCTTGTGGTGTCTTGTGGTCCTGTTAACATTTGTGTGGTGTCATGGTCCTGTTGTACCTTGTGGTGTCATGGTCCTGTTGTACCCTTGTGGTGTCATGGTCCTGTTGTAACTTGTGGTGCATGGTTCTGTGTGACCCTTGTGGTGTCATGGTCCTGTGCTACCTTGTGGTGTCATGGTCCTGTTGTACCTTGTGGTGTCATGGTCCTGTTGTACCTTGTGGTGTCATGGTCCTGTTGTACCTTGTGGTGTCATGGTCCTGTTGTACCTTGTGGTGTCATGGTCCTGTTGTACCTTGTGGTGCCTTGGTTCTGTTGACCCTTGTGGTGCCTTGGTTCTGTTGACCCTTGTGGTGCCTTGGTTCTGTTGTATCTGTGGTGTGTTGTGTACCTTTGGTGTCATGATCCTGTGTATCTTGTGGTGTCATGATCCTGTTGTACCTTGTGGTGTCATTGATCCTGTTGTACTTGTGGTGTCATTCCTTTTGCTGGGGTGTTTTTGGACAAAATTTTGTTGTAGTTGATTTTCCCAAAACCCTTTAAAAAAAAAGGGCAGGGACATCAAAAAAGACAGCAGACGCAGACCGGGAATCCCCTTTTGACAGAAACTTCCCTTTCCAAGGATAACATAAAGGGGGGTTGTGTAAAAGGGCCCCCAAAAAAGGTTTTAAGCCCCAACGTTTTGGCACCCAACGGACAGGGGAGCAGGGGAATGCGTTCACATTTATACCAGCCTTAATCTTTCCCCAGTGATTGATTAGGGACTGGGTTTGCTCACTGCCCCGAAGAGGTCAAGTAGGAAACTGGATTGCATAAAATGAAGAAATTCGGCTGATGGGGAGTACAAGAGGGCCCAAGCGACAAAGACCCAGGGTTTTTGTGATTAATTTTGGGCCATACAAGTTTTTTCCTAGCAAAGGCGTATAATGAGTAAGTTTTTTGTGTCGAAAGCACGTATATCAGAACTTACAGAAAACAAAAAGGGGAAAAGGTAACAGATTTTATACAGTAACATGGGGACCTTAAAAGAGTAAAAAATTTTTTTAAATTTTACATAGGGGTTTTTTAAAAACAATAATAAATTTTTGGACACCTTATAGGGGGAAAACTTTTTTAAAAATGTAAAATTATCAAAAGTACCTACAGGTCTGTTGCAAAAACAAAAAAAAAAAAAATCTTTAAGGTTTAAAAATTTTTATGCCCGAGTTTTTTTTTAATTTTAAATTGGGAAAGTGAATATTTTTCCCTTAATGGGCCGGCTTGGGGGGGTTGTATTCCCAACTTTTAATTTTTAAATATTTACAAAGGTGCTATA
>CAJHNH020008550.1:375299-425759 GCA_905116865.2 Candidula unifasciata | reverse complement strand
GTGGTGTTTTGGTCCTGTTGCACCTTTAGGTCTTTCCGTTTTCCTTTGGGGTCTGGCCCTGTTGTATTGTGGTGTTTTTCCCTGTTGCCTTTGTGGGTCGGGCCCTGTTTTACCTGGTGTCCTTTTCTGTTGTACCTTGGGTTCTGGTCCTGTTGTACCTTGTGGTGTCATGGTCCTGTTGTACACTTGTGGTGTCTATGGTCCTGTTGATACCTTGTGTTGGTCATGGTCGCTGTTGTATCTTGTGGATGTCATGGTCCTGTTGTACGCTTGTGGTGCCTTGTTTCTGTTTGACCCTTGTGGTGCCAAAATGGTTCTGTTGACACTTTAAGGTGTTCGTCTGTTGACCAGAAATAAGTGCCTGTTCAAGTACACTTGTGGTGTCATGATCCTGTTGTACCTTGTGGTGTCATGATCCTGTTGTATCTGGTGGTGCCTTTTTCCTGTTGTACCTTGTGGTGTCCAAATGGAGTTCATCAGGCGTCAGTAGATAAGGTGATCGACTTGTGTACAGAAATAAGTGCTGTAATCAACCCAGAAAAGGCAACCGTGCTGTGGTGTTCTTTGGACAACAGGATTGTTGTAGCTGATGTTCCAAACCTTAAAAAAATGGCAGGGACATCAAGAAAGACAGCAGACTGCAGTACCTGGGAATCACCTTTGACAGAAACTTGCCTTTCAAGGATCACATAAAGGTGGTTGTGTCAAAGGCCCAAAAAGGTCTTAATGCACTACAGATTTGGCAGCAACGGACATGGAGCAGAGAATGCTGTTCACACTATACCAGCACTTAATCATCTCAGTGATTGATTATGGACTGTGTTTGCTCACTGTCTCGAAGAGTCAAGTAGTGAAACTGGATTGCATACAAAATGAAGCTATTCGGCTGATCCGGGGATGTACAAGAGGCACCAGAGCTGACAAAGACCCACGGTTTTGTGATTAATTTGGTCTCATACAAGTTTTTATTCCTAGCAAAGGTCGTATACTGAGTAAGTTTTTTGTGTCTGAACAGCACGTATATCAGAACTTTACAGAATCAAAAGTGTACCAGTAACATTTTTATATTGTACATAGGAGATATCTTTAAAAACAATAATATTTATGTACACCTTATAGAAATCTGTTTTAAAAATGTAATAATTATCTACAGTACCTAGCAGGTCTGTTGCAAAAAAAAAAAAAAAAAAAATCTTTACAGTTAATTATTTTATAGCCTGCTTGTATGTGTTATATTCTAATTGTAATTGCTGAATATTTACCATTATATGACCGGCTTGTGTGTGTTGTATTCTAACTGTAATTGTTAAATATTGACAAAGGTGCTATATATCCCCAGACTGAGAGATGGCATCAGAAATATTTTGACAATTTCGAGGTTGGGGAACCAGTACATGCAAGCCAACAAGCCGTGGGTTCTTGCTAAAGGTTCGGCTGAGGAGAAGTAAGTTTGTCTATTGTTGTTCAGTGTGTGTCCTTCTTCTTAGTATTCACCAACTAGCTGTAAACTGTGGCGGAAAGTTCTCGTTGTTCGTCCACTTCTGGATTTTAATCTTTTAAGCTTACTTCTTTGAAGGTTGTTGGTTCTTCACCACTCAGACAGATGTGTTCCCAGTTCAGAAAATTGCCGAATTATTATTTTTTTTTTTTTAATGACATGCTTCTTAGGGAGACAATGAGTCTCTCCCCCCCCCCCCCCCCCATTCCAAATGGGGCTCTGGAACCACACAGGGATTAGGTTGAGTTCAGGAGCTGGGTAAACAACAACTGCACTGGTTAAACATCATGTTTACTGCCTCTGGGGATGGAGCTGCAGTATTGCAGATGCTTGCATGCACTCTTGGCTCCAGCGTAGGGGTTCAGATACCTGTCTGCCGAGTGTGAGTTCCGTGGGCCTTAGTTTGGGGGTATTAATAATAGACTGACTTCCCCTAACAGTCATATCAAAAAAGGCAAATAATAGGAGTTTGCAGAAAATGGATGTGTTGGAGAGAAAGATATCACAGATATTGCAGCTTAGCTGGGAACCACAAGTCAGAATGCCGCTTATTACTCTTTTATGGCTGAAAACATCAGAAAAAGATAAGGTCAACTCAGCTACACAAAGATGGCTGCTAGGGAATATTCTGGATAAGCAGCGATGGCCGGTGGGACATTGCAGTACTCGTTAGGTTTCAAAAGATCTATGAAATTTGTGGAATAGGCTCACTTTGAAGTCGGAGTGCATCTGCCTGGGAGGTGAGGAACCAACATCTGCATAAAATAAGCCAGATCTGTGAAATGGATGAACATGCAAAACAGGTTCTGGAACAAGACTAAAGTCCAGTAGTGGGTGAACGAAACTTCTGCAAGAGTTACAGCCGGTGAAAGCAATGAAAAAAGAAAAAGTCTATGAAAATAAGGATTGCACCATATGTGTACCATGTGTCAAAGCATGAAATAGATTTTTTTTTTTTTAAATCTTATCAATGGAAATTGATCCCAGGCTATTGAATTGACATGGCATTGAACTAAGCTTTAGCTCAGTCTGGTGGTCAGCATCATGGTGGGGGTCAGCATAATGGAAATAAGAATAGTTGAAGAGCTTTGGTGGCACAGGGGCTCGATGCTTGCCCTTCAGCTTAAAGGTCGTAAATTGAAGATAGTTTAAAAAAATGACATTCATCTGCCTAGCTTAAAATGGGTGCTAGTTAAGTTGCTTGGAACTACATGCATGTTTTGTCATTTAAAATTAAATTTAAAAAAAAATGACTGCATACATAATCTGTGATCACAGAAAAAGAGCGGGCTCAGTTGTGAGTTTATGTGCGGAGGTGTCCTGTCTGCTGTCGGTCTTGCTGCAACCTTACATGCCGTCAACAAGTGCTATCATTCAGGAGCAGCTGCATGCCCCTCCGACAATCAATGTCATCACTGGCGACTTCTTGGCCTTCTTACCTCCTGGTCATAAGATTGGAACAGTAAGTACATTCTTAACCCCCCCCCCCCCCCCTCCCCCCCCCCCCCCACCTGTGATTTCCGTAGTTGCCATATTTTCATGGCTAGATGCTCACCTGCGGATCGGAGGGTTCTTGTTCAGGTTCTGACGAATCGGAACTGTTTTCATAAATGACCTTGGCTCCCAGGTCAGCCCAGCCTTGAGTGGGTACCAGGTGCAGTACTGGGGAGTAAAGGTGGCCAGTATGAGGCTGACCACATCACCCACCAAATGCTGATTGGTTTATAAAATATAGGTCTAACCGTATACGCCCATCATTGCTAATTTCAGTTTGCATAGCTTAAAGTTTATTATATAACTAGAATATTCTTGCATTGGAACCCAAAAGGTGACGAAGAGAGTGTAAGTCCTGGGTGAAAGATTTCTGTGACTACCTGACCTGGCTATGAGCAGTATGTCACAGAAATCACACAGTAATATTTCTTCCACACTCCATATACTTGCTGGTCTGACAGGCATGTGTCACCATACGACCGTCATTCGCCAGTAAATTTCTTTAGTTTTCACTGATTAACAAAAAAAAAAGGATAACAGAATGCTGCTGCTCCTCTTTGAAGCATGTCAAAAGTGGAGCGGCCATCTTTAAAATGTCATTAGGAATCAGTGTATTTGTCTGCACCAAGGTGTTGCATGCTTAACACTCCTGACATCCTTATCAACAGTATTGTTGGATTACAAGACTGGCATAGTATTGGTAATTTATACAGCACTTTTAATGTTTTTTTATAACCAGAATTTGCTTTCACCATATTGAATGAGGTGATAAAGACAGTGATACTGGCCATGATCAAAGCAGAGTTAAAAATAACACATAGAGATGAGGAATGGATAAAAGGATGGGAAAGACATGATGATGTCCCTTGTGGCATTATAGGTTAGTCACCCCCCCCCCCACACACACACACACACACACACACACACACACACAAGTTAGCTGAAGTAAATGTGTCTCTTGCTGTGACCATGCTAATTTCTACTAAATATTTATTCTTCTCCAGCCCAGTCCACTGTTTCAGAAGATTGAAAATGCCACCATTTCTGAGCTGAAGCTCAAATTTGCAGGAAAGCCAGAGGATAAACCCCAACCAAAGGTATAGTTTTGTGTGATTCTGTTTAGACCTGATTTCCTGTATGTAAAACTACAATTGTTTTGGGTATAATTTTGTTTATTAAGTAAATGTAGCTCAGGTTGGTATACGGAAAATAATATGTGATCCTTTTCTTCTTCTTCTTCAGCTCGTTCTGCTGTTTTATTATTATTTTATTTGTCCTTCTGCTTCCATTTTCTTCTGTATCTTCTTTTCCATCCTCCATCTTCAGATCTAATCTAAATAAATTTGTTTCTTTAAAAAAAAAAAAGCAGTATTCTTGTTTGGCTCGCAAACAACACGACAGTTTGCCCCTAAAAATAACTTATATATACCATATTAGTTTTCCCCTGTCTGCATACCTACACACTCAGCTCCTTTTTCTAAATAATACATTATTATTTACATTTCTGAGACATGATATTTCTGGAAAGGATGCTGTTAGTGAGCCAGTTTTCCTTGATGTTTAGGTCATGCAGAATGTTAACAGTTTTTCTTCTTAGTAAAGACAAGTTTAAGGTGTTTACCTCATTCATCTTTCTCTTTAATGTTTTTGTAGCCCGGCAGAGGGAAAGATAAGAACGCCTCAGCTAAAACTGGTGCAGCAACACAAAACGGACAGCCCGGGCCTGTTAAGAGTGAGAAAATCACCAACAGTGCAACAAATATAAACGGTCTTTTGGCACCAAGACTAGAGAATATACCAGGAAACAGTGTAGATGTAGACAAGTTAAATCAGGCCGTCACTGATCAAGTAAGTCGCATCTGTAACTTTTCTCTTACCATATCAGTCTGTCTTTCTGTACGGGTTCCCAGTCCCCATTTTGATGAGAAAAAGAATTGTCCTAGTCCCGAGGAAATAAGTGTGTCAGGTGCAATCTTTATATAGTAAAGGAGTGAGTTTGAGATCCATTGCATCTGACTTTCATTGCGGAAGTGACATCTGATTGATTATGGTCTAAACTGGAGGACTAGGCATGGCAGAATGTTAAGCTTTAAAGATATTTTTGCCTGCTAGTGCAGTTTCCACATAGTCCACTGTTTCGCTGCCTGAGCTAATGGGTTGAGTACTGGTTGAATGCTGAGTTAAGAATCGACATCACAGCACTCTGGACACTCCCACGAGTGCTCTGTCCCCATCTTCAGCAGCAAGCCAAGAGTTCTAATTACAATGGCACAAATAAAGGTCTGATTTTATATCCGTCCCATCCTTTCCCTGAGTGTTGAGCGTCAGCCAGAGTACTTGGTGCTGCCCTGTGAGCTGTATTTGTTTTCTTTTGTGGAATGCCTTTCTTTGTGCAGCTGTTGAGTCATTGTATTCACTATGGCCGGCAGCCGGTTTACACATGGGCTGGTCAAATATCTTGTGCAATAATTATACGACGACAAACAGCACTTCTGGTGGCGACTGTTGGCTTTAGCACCTCTAGCAACTGCCATCTGCATTTACTGCATGTACCTGTTTGTGAATTGTGCTGGGACTAATTGTTTGTTCACTATTTTTTTTAATGAGACAGTGAGGGACATTAAATTTGATTTTCACTGACACAGGGACGGAGCAAGTATGGGGAACCTTATTGCAGTGAAGTTGAAACCTCAACTATGACTGAGAATAATTGATTTTTTTGTTTTAATAATTCAAGCTTCCGATCCATAAAGCAGTAAAGATTTGACATAATAGTTGAATACAGTATGTCTGAAAGAGTACATCAAGGCTGAAAGACGGTGTTGCAGATGTATTGCAGCCAACCATCATTGGGGAAATGCCGTCAGCTTGATTATTTTTTATATTAGTCATACAGGCTTCATATCCAGGCAACAGTACTGATTTGATATATAGTTTAATATTCTAAGCTCGGCACCTGCTTGTAACATACTATTAATCTGAGTTGTCTAATCCTGCTTTTCTTGACCTCACCAGGGGTTAAAGGTCAGAGAGCTGAAAGCAGCAAAAGCAGACAAATCAGTGGTAGATGCTGAAGTGGCCACCCTCCTTCAGTTAAAGAAAGACTTGGCATCAGCTCAAGGTCAGAACCCAGATGCTGCGACAACAGGAAAAAAGAAGGGCAAAAAGAAATAGTTGTGAGAATGTTGTTGGTCGGTTAGTGTTGTCAGTGTCAAGTTTTAAGTTATTCCTTATTTCTGTTGCTTGTTATTGAACAATCTGTTTTAAACCGGTTTTGAATATTAGTTTTATGAAATTCTTTTTTTTGTTCACTTGAAATAAATTATCGATATCTGCAGTGTTGCCCGGCTGTCTAGCGTAGTTGGCTAAAACGGATTGCGCGGAGACCAGGTGACGAACTCCTTGTGGTCCGGGTTCAATCCCGGGGTAGGCAGGAAAGCTACATTTCTCCCAGATTTACGGTATTTACAGTGGAGTCAAGGCCGAGAGGTTGCGATATCCATAATAGCGAGCCTAAGGGTTAACAACTCATGGCTTCTGGACACTAAAACAAACAAACAATATCTGCAATGCTGTCTGTAGTATGAACTTCACTGTCTTTTTTACTTCACTTAGCGGCCCGTAAAGTTTGGCTTCTACTAGAATCTTTCTTGGCTAGGAGTTTGCCTGCAAATGTTGTCTTTGGGACAGTCTTGGAGGACATGATCTGTTGTCTCAGCTGCCAGTTAACATGTGCACATGACTGATTCATATTCGTAAATTTGGTGAACATGTGACTGCAAAGTCAGTTGTTGTGCCCTGTAGTTTTATGAAAATAGTTTTTGTTTTAACTTTTACAATGTTGTGTCATGAAATGCTGACATAAATTATAAATTGGCTGTTTGTGAAGTAATTCCTCATCTTGTTGTGTCATTGTTTAAAAAAAATGTTCTTTAGAGCTGCTCTAATAGTTGTCTGGCTGCGGTGTGAGAGTCGCAGCGTGGAAGAGTTTGGGGCCTCACCGCGTAATATTCCCACAATAGTCGCAGTGACTCTGTAGCCAACCTCCATTGTGGAGACGGCCTTTCAACAACAACAACAAAATAAGTAATGTCCTTCAGTTTGAAGACAAAACTCAGAATATATAAGAGCAACATTTTAGGAATACTATTATACAACAGTGAATGTTGGAAAATTACAGCGGGAATTACACATAAACTTGAGACTTTTCAAAATAAATGTTTAAGGAGAATACTACAAATATTTTGGCCAAACAAGATCACAGATGAGGAACTGAGGAGGAAAACAGAATGTGCAAAACTGGCAAATGTTATTAAAGTAAGACGATGGAGATGGCTTGGACATGTTTGCAGAATGCCTTGTGACACTGGCAAAAACAGCTCTCCGGCGGACAGCAGATGGGAAAAGGAGACGTATACGACCTAAGCAAACCTTGAGAAGGACAATAGAATGGGAAATAAAGGGAATGTAAACTGACATGGGATACCCTGGGCAGAAAAGCAGCAGACCGGCAGCAATGGAGGTCACTTGTGAATGCCTTATGTGTCAGCAGCGACATGAAATGGATATAGAATATCCTTCAGTGGGTCCAGTAGACACTCAAGTTAGTTGCCTCTTGAGGACATAGTAAACATGCCCCAGCATTTATTTGCTTTTATGTATTTTGAGCAGATAATTTTACATCCAGCAGTTTGCCATTGCTTTCTAAAGTTATGATGGGCAAACTGTTGCAAAAAAATCAGTGTAAAGTGGTCTGCCGGCAAATTGCCTGCTGTTGACTTCAATGAAGACTAGACTTCAAAAACATGTACTGTCACCACTGGTTTAGAAAAAAATTTAATATGAGTTGGGTTATATTTATGGCACCCTGGACATATCCAGCTTCCCCCCCCCCCCCCCCCAAGCACACACATCAGCGTGGTTAAAAAAGTGCCAATTCTATGCTGGTTAACAAGACTTCTGGTCTTAAGTTTCAGGTGCCCCTCTTTCCTGGTTGTGCCAAACTTTACAACCAGTTCTTGCAAGTCTAGTGTGGTATTTACATTTAAATGGTTGATCATGTATATAGGACAATAAAACAGAAAATAACTACTTTGAAATGCCCTGTCTCTGCAGGGAATATTCCAATAATGTTGGAATAAGACCATATCTGGATTATATTGACAGACGAAGAATGAAATAGTTCAGCCATCTAGTGAGAATGCAGCTGGACCCAGCTGCATTAAAGACTTCTTACAGCATAACATCCAGGGGAAAGGTAAGGGGAAGACCAAGAAAGGGATGGATTAATGGTGTAGCTGAAACCTACAAAAAAAAATACAAATAAATCTCCTTCCCAAGCCACTTGAGAAGCGCTAGACAAATACAGAAAACCACAACAATAGGCTACAACCCGGTATCATTGAGACCATAAAAGAAGAAGAAGAAAATGGATGGTGGTCCCCCTCTTACAGCATAAGGCAGTTCCGTCAGCACAGATAACCATCTCATGCAAGGCATAATCATTCCCCCTCTTTGTTACCAGTGCCAGACATTGTCACTCACAACAAATCATAAAAGACAATTAGTAACCATAGAAATGAGAAGTCTGAAAAGGACTGCAGGAGTCACCGGAAGAGTTAAAATCAGAAATGAGGTCATAGGAGAAAAAAATCAGCACAGAATCAGTTCAAAATTATGTACAAAGTTAGCTAATCAAATGTTTGCCGACTTAAATGCCTTGTGGCACGATACCATTCAAGGCATTAACTAAAAGAGGAGAAGAATGCGAGCACAAGGTAGGCCAAGAACAAGATGAGGAGATAACATATGTCAAGACAGCTAGATGAACCAGAAGCAGAACCTTATATCTCTCTCTCAAGAGCAAAGTGTGCAGAGCAAGCTAAGGGTAACCATGAAGGACCTGCTACTGACATGCGAGTTCATAATGGCAACCCACCTGATGGTCTGATCTGAGCATACGAAACCGAATACAAAGAAGAAGAATAACTCTCTCAGCACTCAAAGCTGTTAAAGAGGAAATAAAGAAGTTTCTATAGTAATGCAGTGGTTACCACACTTACCTATGAGCCTTGTGGTCCAAGGTTTGAATCCCCATTGAAACAGTTTTAATATTGATTTGGAATTATATAATGGGTACCAGAACATTTTATTTCTATGAAGTAAAACTGGCCAGTATGTAATCGACTGTATCATCAGCTATGAAATGCTGACCAGTAAGTAAGGCTGGGACCATATGACCCAATACACTTACAGGCATGGAACTATGTTCTCTTATTACCTGTGTGGGTTTTGAGGCTGCAGTCTTGGTGGAAAAAGAAAACAGACAAGAGAACCGCACATACAAAACAATGAGAATAGACCTGCTACCGCTGTAACAAAATTTGAGGTTTGAGCAACGGATCAGCATCATGGCACACGGGTAGTAACCTACAAGTGCTCCCTTCTTCCAACTCTAGTCTGATTCTGAAGAAGCTCAGCACAGTGCACAGGTTCTGTAGCACTAGCAAGGATCCTGAAATACTTTGGGTAGATTTTGCCCGGGCAGCGCCGTTCTGCTACTCTTTTCAATTTCCAACTGCCAAGGATTTTTTACGTGCGCAACATCACACATGTGCATCCGATCTCACTTCCCAGAGACCCGGGGGGAATTACTAAAAGACCACTTGAAAAAAATCCCAGCCCTTACCGGGGAATTTAACCGGGAACCTCTAGCAGTCGAGGCGGACACCATACCTCGAGACTACACAACCCCCTACAAAGCTGTGACAAGCATGTTATTAAAAGTGAGTAACCCTCCCCCCCCCCCCCCCCCCCATTCACCCTCCTGAAATCGGATATGTTGGGTCGAAAGGCGAAGATATAACAGCCTTATGATAAACCACAACACAATGTGGTAACAGCAGAAGAAGATCCTGTTCTTCCTTATATGGACAGAGCAGTCTGGGCACTGAATTTGTAACAATGGCTCAGGGTTTGGTCCCTCCCCACCAAGTAGTAACACTGTGAGTTGATCTCCAGCCAGTAAAGGATTGTCTTAACCTTGTGATACTGGTGCCTGAGCGTTTCTTTAGAAGGAAACTTCTTTGGGAAATAGAGCTCATGACCTCACTTAATAATAATGGTCTCACCTTTTTCTGCTTCAATAGTACCCCCCCCCCCCCCCCCTTTTCCGTGTGGGTCAGGGCTCAGGTGTTTGAGATGGTAATATATAAAGTTAATGGAGAAGTTAATGTTTACTAATGTAAACATGTTAACATTTGAAATGTTAATGTTAAAAATATTTGAGATGTTAACGTTTTAACATATGGAGATGTTAACATTTGCGATTGTTTGACATACTAACATTTTAACATGTTTGCAATGTTAATATATAAACATGTTTTAAAAGTTCATGTTTACACATGTTTGGGATGTTAACTTTTTCATATGTTTGTTGTGGACAAAAAATAATAGATCTAGTGCTCCTTAAAGACATGTTGTGAATGGCGACTTATCAAAGGTTTGCTGAAACTGGATGTGTTGGGCCTAGCTGTAATCTACAACACTATATCCTCCCTTTAAGAGCAAACAGAAGAAGAGGAAATATCTGGCCTGGAGTTACCTGTAGCTTTTGTTTAGAAGCTGAGACAGATAAAAGGAAAGTAGAAAAGTTCATGTCCGCAGTGTAAGTTTACCTGCTAGACTGCACCATCCTAAACTAAACATAAAGGGACCAATGTAATTCTTGTCTCAGACAGGGAGTCATTGTAAGTTTTGTCTCAGACAAGGAACAGTCATTGTAATCTTGTCTGAGACAAAGAGCAGTCATTTTAATTCTTGTCTAAGGCAGGGAGCAGTGATTGTTAGTTTTGTCTGAGACTCAGACAAGGAGTAGTGATTGTAAGTTTTGTCTCAGACAAGGAGCAGTCATTGTAATTCTCGTATCAGGCAGGGGGCAGTCATTGTTATTATGCTGGTATTGCATGACTAAATGCAGATATTTTCAGGAGTTGAATCTCACACAGCTGCTCCCTAAAAGTGTTTTCATCCCCATTTAAACTTATACTTTATTTCCCTCGTCATCTGCATCATTGTTTAGTCTGTCAGTTTCAGGCTAGAAAGAGACATTTGGTGAGAGGTCTAGTGTTTTTGCCTTAAAGAAGGTGGTGTTTACAGCTTTACCAAGAATCAGTCATGAAGATTAGCTCATGTTCTGCTTCTATTATGCCCACGTTCTAAATCCTTTTAGGGGATACTGTCTTATTATAATCTGTTTGCATGACTAAACCATCTGATTTTCTGTTGTTATGATTACAATTCAAACGTTGGCTCCATTCCTACCTTTCTTATATTTTTTTATATGTTGCTTTTCTCACTCACTGCATTTCATTTATGTTATATCAATTGCCCCTTTCTCACTAGTTATTAGTGTGCAGTCTGAAATTGATGACAAAATGTTGGCAGTAAAATTATGTGAACAGTGCTTGTTTTATTGAATTGTTGTGTGTTTATTCTGCAGTGTTTATTGTCTTATGTGTTAAGTAATTTAATTTGCTTTGTAGCACATACTGCAGATATCTGTAGCCATTCTCTCATCAAATTTTATCAATTTTTCTCTGGGTGCCTGGTCTGGAGCACACATCCCTAGTCCTTTCTGCATTTTATATTTTGATGAGGTTCAGTTGCTGTCACCATTTGCCTATCTTTCTTACTGCCAGTATGTATCGGGGGGGGGGGGGGGGGGGGGGGTGATGGGCTTCTACATCTGAGCATTTAAGGTCAGCAGACTAGAGCTTTTGCTGTTAACTGCAGTTTAGGATTTTTATTGTTGTCCCCAACAGAAACCATTTCCAACATTTTATGGAGAATGGGCATGTGGATCTCCCAAAGCTGTATTTTTATATTGTGTAAGATTGCACAATTGTTACTCTAAGACAATGTTTCCCAAATAAAAAAATTGTCACAGCGCCCTAACCTAAGTAAAAGTATGACTATTCCTGTCTTGGTTAAATTAATTATGAAGCTTTTACAATATTTCGGGGCGCCCCTGTAAAGAGGTCCTGGCTCCCTGGGGCGCTGCGGCGCACAGTTTGGGAATCACTGCTCTAAGGTAAAGACACTTTAGGATAGGCAGTGGTGTATGAAGAACTATGTGGGTTGCAGAAAGTAAGAATGTTCTATCAAATATTCTTTTACATAAGTTAATCAAACTTGGACAGTATCAGAAGCTGCCTGTAACAAAATGAACATCAGCAAGATGAAGTGCCAGAGAAAAGCCACCAGCTTGACCATCCGAGATCAAGTGAGAAAGGATCATGCAAGACATACTGGAAAGAACATCGCAGCATATTGACTGACATACACCAGAACAAATGGTTCAGTACTCTCATTAGAATTAGGCAACAACTACCATCACAGGTGCTGTACCTAAAAACATCTGTTGTGAAAGCAGTTGGAAGCCCAAGGAGAAGACAGATTGATGACATTAAAACATTCAACATCTATATAGAATGACAGTAGCCAGTGGTATCCAGTGAGTAATGGACTGCAAATGTGTCCTCCCCACAATGCTTAACAACAAACAGTATAACTTGATGATGACATATGTAAATGCTCATACATTATCCACATAGCAGCAGAAACCACAATCATCTACTGCAGTTTATGTGCCAGCCACCACAGTTCTTACATAACATTCACATTTTAGTTGTTCAGTTTTTATGTTTTATTGTCTGATTGTTCATGGTTTTGGTGTCTTACTCTGCTTGCTGTCTCTCGGTGTAGTTGATTGAAATGTGATATCTCAACATGTTTGAGATGTTAACTTCTAACATGTCTAAGATGGTGATGTTTCAGTGCATTTGAGATGTTTACACATGTTTTAGGTGTTAACATTCTAACATCTTTTGGAATGTTAACATTCTAACATGTTTATGATGTCAACATGTTAGAGATTTTTAATTTGTTTTTGAACATTTTTGAGATGATAACATTTTTAAACTGATTGAGATATTAACACTTTTACATGTTGAGATGTTTACATTTGAACTTCTTTTGAGATGTTCATGTATGAATATGTCTGAGAAGCTAATGCCTCAAGATTTTCCTTGGTTATTGTTTTGTGTTAATTTAAATTAAATATTAACGTGACTTGACTTCCCATTATATGTGTGAACATTGTTTGGGTGGGTATTTTTGTATTATCTATGTGTTTGAATGTTTTCTCTGTGTAGTTACTGTTGCCCCATTTAGGAGTCGGGCTGGGGAAGGGGGATAACCCCATGGCCCCCTAACAAGGAATTCGCTGAATTTGGTTATGGTAGGCCAAAAGGGACACATAGTACAAACTAGCTGTAAACCACAACAAAACATGCCAACCGCCCTTTTAACTCTTTGAATCCCAAGGAACGCATCCTACATTTATAGGTTACTGTCTTAGAAGCCCAGTGAACGCATTTTGCACCTATTTTACGTCTGTCTTGACTACCCCTTGGGCCTGTGATGCTAAACCCTCTGGGACTCTGGAAGAGTTAAGGCCAAAACAGGAAAAAGAATGGTGCAGTGTACATGCCTCTCATAGTGACCATTGTGTGGGAAAGCTGTCTTCTGGTTTTGTCAGGTGGATATTGATTGTTGAATTTACCTGTTGAGGATTGATATCACAACATTTGGGACATTTCCATAAGTGCTGTGTCCCCTTCTTCAGCAGCAGGTGCAGAGCTCTAATTTCAGTGGCACCAGTAACAGTCTGATTGTAAAACCATCTTGCATTTCCCTGAGTGTCAGACAGATTCCATGGTAACTCCTTGCAGCAAAGTTCTGCTCAGACTATGATGATCAGTTGTTTCCTCTCTACTGTTCACTCACTTCCAAGGGGCCCTTACAACATCTAGCTTTCCATGCATAAGTTCACCACCAAGTTGTTCCATAACCAGCCACTGTATCTGCCTGTTCATGTCTCAATACACTAGCATCACCTAGAGAAAATATCCAAAGGATGCTAACTACCCGGGACCTCTAAAGCAATGCTTCTTACTCTGCACTCTGATGTTTTCTGGTTGTAACATTCCAGGTGTGAAGTATTAGGTGCACTTCAGGTGTAATGCAAGGTCGTGATGTCTCAGGTGTGAACTATCAGCTATGACATCTCCGATGTGATGTTTCACTTTTGATACATCGGATGGGAAGTGTCATTTGTGATATCTAACAGTGAAGTGCTGCCATAAGTAAGATTTTAGTTGTGATGTCTCAACTGTAGAATATTTGTGACATTTCAGGTGTGAATATCAGGGCCTCTTGATATTAAAATGTTTTTTCCTTTATGACTAATAAAACCTGTGGTGTTGTTTCACACAGAAATTAGTATTGTTGAGGTAGTGTAATGTTTTATATCTCACTTTCTGCATTTCTCTGAGTTAACCATATTTATACATATGTATATGTGTGTGTGTCGGCTCTGTGGCTAAGTCGATGCCGGGATGCCAGGTTCGATCCCAGCTGTGGGCAATGCGCCTTGCGTTGGTTTCGACAGTGGTATCAAGAAAGCCGACCGTCTAGAAAGCAGTGGCAAACTACTGGATGTAAATTGCCTAGAGAAACCAAACAACAGCCAGGGGCTGTTAGGGTTGGTTCTGCAACGTCCTGTAAAGGACACGCAACTAACTTTATATGTGTGTGTGTGTGTGTATATGTGTGTGTCTGTATATATATATATGTCACAGTATTTTAATCAAAGCTCAATAAAAAAACAATAGGGTGCAGCTTTTATTTGAGATATTTCACCTACGTAACACTGAGACTAGTCCAGCAAACCGACAGTGGCTTAGTTAAGTGCTTGCAGAAAATGAAAAGATAAAATTGTCACATTAGAAATGAAATGTTTAGGTACTATGCTAGGTGTCACGAGAAGAGAACGACTTAGGAACGATGATATCAGGGGGGAGAGTCGGTACAGAAACAATTCAGAATTTTATTGGTAGACAACAAATCAAATGGTTTGGCCATGTACCAAGACCGGCATCAGACGGCAATACAGAAGGCACTTTTATACAGATACAATGGTAACGGAGCCGGAGGTCGACCATGCAGAAGAGGGATCACAGAAATATCAGAGACTGAAAAGTATTTTATACAAAGTTAACAGAAGGGCGCATTTCAGAGATCACTACCTGCCTAGGATTTACTCTAAGAAAGAATCCCGCTTTTATAAAGAGATGCTTATCCAGCTGTCTTTCCAGATCTTCCATCCTTTTAATCGGTGGAAGTACCAGCCTCTCCCAAAACTCCAGAGGAATGTTTGAAAGGTCCCTTTTCCACCCCTTTAGGCTTATTGGGATTATAGGACTAGAGCTATATTTCTATAGACCAATCAGCACGTGGTGGGTATTGTGGTCAGCATCACGCCGGCCTGCTTTTACTTCCCAGGACTGCACCTGGTACCCACTCAAAGCAGGGTCGACCTGGGAGTCAAGGTCTGCAGAGGAATATGTATCACATATTAATAGTAATCATGATCAAAAAGTAAATGAAGGGCTATCCTCAGATTTTATTACAGATTTCTAAGAACTGGAGTCACAGAGAGGAAACAAACTTGGAGGACACCTTTAGCATGTATTGTTTTGTATGTCATTGCAATAGAGACTCTGCACCATTCATCGGTGTCAGCATAAATGTGTTACTTGATATGACTTCAAGTCTGTGTTCCAAATAAAAAGGTCAGTGACAGTGACTTTAAATGGATTGTGTAGACAACAGTAAACTTGTGAGATGGTCACAGCTTGAAAATCTTGTAATTCATTCATTACAATGCCTGGGTTTATAGTAACATTCAAAGCTAAAATAGCTTCACAGATTTAGTAGGACAAGCAGGAAGTATTTTAAAAAGTTGTGCAGAGCAGCAGGCAATGCAGACAATGTAAAAGAAGCAGCAACAACAGTGCAGGCTCTCTTCACTTCTTCAGTTTATGGGAGCTACCAGGAAGTCATAGAACTTTCACCAATGAACAGAATAACATCTCAGGATCTGCGTTCGAAATTACTCCACTTTGGTCAGAGGTGTGCTTCACAGTAGTTGTTGTAAGTGCTGATAATAGTGCCGTTAATTGCAGCGTTTACACTGATCTGCTGAAACCAAGCCTAATTTTTATTTAGAACCCAGATTTTACTGATAAAAAGGTATCTTTACTGCATGATTCCTAAACCTAACCTTATCTGGAGGCGCCGACAAAATAAAAACATTTACAGGGTCTATTTCCCTTGTATAACGAAATGCGTCAAGGTGTATTTTCTTTTTCTAAATTGACTACTACTACCAGGTCGATCTAGCCTATCAGGTAATATCATGGGAAGTAAAGGCAGCCGGCGTGATATTGGCCTCTTCACCCACCAACTCCCGACAGGTCTATAGAAGTGGTTTCCAACTTGTTCAAGTGACGCCTGGTTGAGTACATGGCAAGACCCCCCCCCCCTCCCTTTTTCCCCCCTTCCAACCACGATAAGTAAAGTAAAGATCCATTTTCACGCCTTTGGCGCATCAGGCATATGGGAAGAGCACCCATAGTTTTTACAGACCAATCAGCACTAGGTGGGTAATGTGGTCAGCATTACACTGACCGTCTTCACTTCTCCAGGACATACATCCTGGTACCCATTTTCGGCTGGGTCGACCTGCGACGCCCCATACCATGATACAAATCTTAGCAGCCAGCAGCAGGTTTAGATTGCGGTACGTTGGAATTACGAGTGGGTCTCGCAACGCCTAAGCCACGAACGCCGCTCCAACAGTACAATAGGCTTAAAAAGAGAAGGACAAAATTCAAAATCCCAAGCACTAATTACAAGAACTTTGAGAACAACAGTCATATAAATCAGGTGTCAGGTGATGAAAGAAACAACCACCAAAATGCGATGGTTGTCGTGTACAAATTGCACACTGAATAACACCAGGACTGAATCATGCAAATATCGGGTTAATAGTTGTTACGTATTGCCACGTTGTTAGGAGGTTTGCGGTTTGAACAACGGATCAACATCATGGTAGACGCATAGTAACCCATAATTGTTCCGTTCTTCCTCTACTCAAGTCCGAGTCCGAAGAAGCTCAGCACAGTGCACAGGCTCTGTAGCACCAGCGAGGATCCTGAAATACTTTCGGTAGATTTTTAACTCCAAATTTTGCCCAGGCAGCGCCGTTAGGCTACTCTTTTTTTATTTCCAACTGCCAAGGGATTTTTTACGTGCGCTATAATGCACACTGGCGTCAGATCTCACTACCCGGAGACCAGGGGAATTATTAGAAGTCCAAGTCCATGTGAAAAAAATTACAGCCTTGAAAGATTAAACCCGGAATCTCTAGCACTCAAAGCCGTACACCATGCCTCAAGATTACGCAATAAAGATTCGCAGCCAAGCAGTCGAAGAAGCGGGACGTGTGTGTCCGAGTTCTGCGGATCTTAGCAGAAGATTTACGTTGGATGGCACAGTAAATAACAGCCTTGTCGTGCTGGAATGTTAATTGTCATGCCTGCTGTACACGGGAATTATTAATGTAGCAGGCTGGCGAAGCAGTTTGACCTGTTATAATTTTGGTTTGGCTGAACGCGAACTAAAATCTGACAAGCCTGTAATTAATTGGAACTCTCCAAAAATGGACTCACATTGGGTGTAACAGGCATTGTGCAGCGTGAGCAAGACTTTATCTTTTCTTCGTCTGGTATCGCCAGTCGCCCAAGGGACAGGTCGTCCCCACTGTTGCCGTCACGTAGTCGTTCATGTCTTTTAATATAACATGGGTTCAGGTCATTGAGTGAAGAGAGATGGATTGGCTCACTGATTTCACGGTGTTGGTACGTTTCAATAGTTAGACGGTGTTAAGTCTATATACTCTTTGCCATCTTGAGTGTGGAAGAGACTTGTTTCCACGTTTAACGTCACTCGGAGATGTTATCATTTTAGGTCGCTAGAAGCGAACTGTAATCCTTGTTATATAAAGTGCTTAGCACATGGGATGTGTGAACCAAATGTTGATCGTTAATGTATTGTTTATCTGTGAAGTTTGTTAGTTTTCTGTTCAGAATAAAAAATGTATGTTTAATGTCATGGCTAGTTTCATTTGTTTTGATTAGAAATAGGACTTATAGTTCGTATACGTGGTCTCACTATGCGTTGACTATGTAGTCATTATTCACATATCCACTGCCTGGGCTGTGAGTAATATATCAGGCTCCCTGCACAGAAGAACCCTTGTCTTTCCTTTTCCTGCTGTTGCAGTTCAGCGGGGAACTACTTATTGTTCCATCCACATTTCTTTCCTCGTCTCCCTACTTGTTCCTTCTCCCGCTAGCTCATTAGCATTATGTACGAAGCTGCGTTTCTGCTGGATATAAGACTTTGTAGAATTAATATAGAGTTTTCAATGTCAATACGATCATCTCACAGCTGCGGATAGACGTGAATCCAATCTTCTCAGAGAGCTCGCCTGAAAACGACAGGGTTGATTTTGGTTTGTGTTGAATTTTGGTGAGTTTTCTTTCACTTATCATTTTTGCACACCTCATTGGAATGGGACATGTGATAATAAATTTATAGAACGTTCTGCACACGGGTCTTTTCAAGTTAAAAAACAATATTTATTTCTTAAAGTCGATTGTTATAACGTTGCCTAGTTGTTCATAGTGGCTTTCAGGGCGTTTCAGATTGTTGCCGCTGGAACTTTCCCACCGTTCAGGGCTAAAGAATCATACCTGTTGTAACCATAGACTTGGTTTTGGATTTTTGCAAATTTTGTTTTCTCCATGCTGTTATCTTGTTGGTATCGTAACTGATCGCCCTACGCATTGCTGAAAACTTGTCGCACGCATCTTATTGGGAAGCCTCACATCTCAATGGTTGACACCGTTTTGACTTGACACCTGTTATTTCTGGTTTGATGTTGGACAGGGTACTATGGAGATCACTCTCTACATCAAGCTGGCGGCGCAGTTTTGGGTTATTAATACGATGGTCTCCCCATTTACACATCACCGGTTGTAGGTAAACTCCATTAATAAATTGGTTGGACTTGTCTACCGTGGTTGAGGTTATGGGTGTCGCAGTCTGTTGTTTTGCATTTACGGTTTTATTTCCGAGAAAGAGACGGCATGTGACATAGGTTTTGTCACTTTCTGGGAGGGGAAGGGGGAGTTGTGTGTTAGACCCAGTATCTAAATGTTTTAGAGGTGTTTAAAGCTCTAGAATGGTAAAATATACAACACGTAGTATCAGCGCGCATGCGGAATATCCCCTTGACCTTGTGTGAAAGTCGGATCGCTCGAGGCCGACCTATCAGAGGTGAGGTGGTACGTAGGTCGTCCAATCAGAAGCGAATTAGTGTGTAGCAGTGTGTGTATGGAGAGACCAGCGTTAAATTCATCCAGTTTTGTTTTCGTGAAGCTTCAAACTGAAAATTATTATTCACAAAGTTTTGCAGAAAAGGGTGAGGGGTGGGGAGACCACTGGTTATACATGGCCCCTAGGTTCCGCCGCCTATGTCATCAGTTAGCGGCCCGGAGGTGACACAACTATCGGTCGATCGAACATACCAGATGTGCTAATGACATGAACAGTGTATTCTAGTTTACTACTAATTTCTCGTAGACTCAGTGTCAGCCACAGGCCGAAACTACTGACAGCACACTACAGAGTCTAACAAAGGAACTTCTCAACAACAAAAGGCAGAAACTCACCTGCGGTGGATTCATTTCACTATACATCAAAGGCCATAAAAGCCTGATGCTTTAGCTAAGGAAGGCAGCAGAAGACCACTAATCTACCAGCCACTATCTTTTTCAGAAGTCAGAACTCTCATTATGAGAAAACCAGAAACAGATTAGGAAACCAACACTGGTTATAACCATGAAAAAGATTTCCTCCAAAACCTGAACAGAACAGACCAGTTCACAGTTTTTCTCTTACGCAGTGGACACACTCATATAAATTAGGTATGAGCCAAACAGCTCTCTACCAGTGTCTTCGTGCTGAACAGACTCCAGAACATGTCTTGCAAGACTGTCCTTTCTTGGCGGAGCTGCGAGCAACATATGGCAACACCCAGTAGACCTGACAACTAAGCTTTGGGAAAACCTAAGAGACCTTGAGAGGACATCCCAGTTTATGGCCCACAGTGGATTATGCGCATGACCAGATATTGCTGAAGAAGAAGTAGTTTACCACTGTATTATGTTTATAGAGACATATACTGGCTTTGCCGACGATTGTTGACAGATATTTTTAACTGCAAGCGGGGTACTATCTTAGAGGAGCCAGTGATACGACACATATGCTGCACAGTGAACTGGACACTGTGAAAGGTGACAGTCTAAGTCGAGGGAAGATCTTGGATGACCCGTCCTGTGTGCTTTTCACGCTTGGCTGTGCCGATATTTACTCCCAATTCTCGTATATTTAGCAGTAATGTGGACACGCTGCTTTCAAAATCCCCAGGACGCCCTATTTTTCTAAGGGCAATGATAATATCTGCGTAATCCATGGACCGGCCATCTTTAATTAATGCAGCACCTGTCAGTCTATCAGCTCTTTCATTAACATCATCGCCTGCATGCCATGGGACGAATATGAAGGTAACTGCACACACAGGAGAGTTCTGCAATGAATAAAACCACTGTCTGCGTAACCAGCCTGCCTCGCCCCGTCGGATCATGCTCAAAGAATTGTACTGTAGCTGCAAAAGGCAGAAGGGATCTTTAGGTAGCAGGTGAAATGAAAGCTCCTGAAAAACCGTACCTGGACAGAATGATGCAGCTGGGAGTGATTGTGATCAATGCGTGCCACTAAATACTCAGATGGAAAGCAAGAAGAGTAGTTAACCGGATGATGAGACACGAACAGAATGGAAACTGTTCGCTGTATGTCTAGAGTAGTGGCTCTCAACCCTCCTAATACCGCCACCATTTATTATAGTTCCTCATGCAATGGTGACCCCTAACTATAAACTATTTTTTTTTTCATTGCTACTTCATAACTTCAAGGAATGTATGTTTTCATATGGTCTTAGGCGACCCCTGTCAGAGGCTGTGACAATACGCTCGGTGACTCCAGAATGTCTTTCCTCAACCTACTTTTATTTCTTTGTATTTTGAAAGTATACAGGAAAATAGGGATTTGGAT
The DNA here is from genome assembly GCA_905116865.2 of Candidula unifasciata. Lineage (NCBI taxonomy): Eukaryota > Metazoa > Mollusca > Gastropoda > Stylommatophora > Geomitridae > Candidula > Candidula unifasciata. Next base: position 404,623 of record CAJHNH020008550.1, on the reverse strand, counting down.
ACATCCTTAATCTATGTAAGACGACCACATCAAACCTTTAATTCTCCTGGACCGTTGGTAATATCAAACACTAAAACTTTTTCCCAGATGTTAAGTGTTAAGGTACAGAGATAAGACTGACCAAACAGACTTACTGACTGGAGATTTGCACACCATTTGTTGGTGTCAGATATTTATCTCCTAGCCAGAACTTCAGGAACAGATAACAAGGGCTAATTGCCAATATCTCCCCCTGAGGTTACCTAAACTGGAGTGCCGGTCAGATCGTCAATATTGACACAGTGAGCCGAAAGTGTTGGCAGAAGAATTGACAAAGTCTGATTTTATTGTGATGACAGGTGAAGTAGACTGGAGGTGTGACTTGGCCTATTAGCTTTGACCAGCTTAATTGAACCTGTAGAATGTGACCGTGGGAATTCAAACAATTGTTGTACAGTCACTGACTGACAGTGAATATACACCCACGGGGAGGAGCTGTGACATCCTTGAATGAGAATGATTTTAGGCGTAATGTAGGAGGAGCTTTATAAAAGTTATAAAGGGGTGAACTCTAGGTCTGGTAAATGAGATCCTGTCCAGCACATGCCATCTGTTGGGCTTAACATAAGCTTGAGACAGAACTTTTGGCATCGTGGTTTCATTTTCCAGGTAAGATCGAAATTAGGTTCAAATCTATATTTTGTGATAGAAATCTAACTGTCTTTTTACTCAAGTGTGTGTCTTCATCACTTTGTAGTACTCCTAGGTGGACATTTCTTCATTCTCGTAGGGCACTGTCACATTGCTTTATATCCTATTTGATAGTGTCATGAATGTTCTTTCGTGCACATGTGTTTCAATGTTGTAAAACTTAAATGTTGATGTTACCATTGAAATTTAATGAACTGTCATGTTTTTGAAATCACAAGCGTGAAGATAACTTTGGCAATCTTGTCACGTGTGGTTAATGTGAATCTGTATTACATACAGCTAACACATTGGGCAGGGACTAGTAAGCATCCATTCATTGCTGACCGTCTGAGTGTAACGACCTGCTTGAAGCAGTGAGGACGACAAACTGGGAAAGAATAGACAGGGTCTCAAGCCGAGAACTGTCCCGACGGTGAATTCTCCTACTAGGAGTTAAGTATATATACAAACTGTCATCAATTACACTCCCTCAACTCTACTAGCCTAAACAAGTTCATTTTAATTTCGATTTATTCAAATAAATCATGTTTGATGTTATTACAAAATAGTTGAGTAAATTGTGTACTTAGGTTCAAGTGTCTTTTTGCATATTAGTTTACTTCAGCTAACAAATATTTAAATCACTTGATGGGGGCTTTTCAGTAATGCCAGGAGAGGAGATAAGTCGGAGGGGTTAACTGTGTATCTCGATATTATTACAGTGGGTTTATCCTGATATCTATCTATCCCTTCTCCTACGCCTGTGGATACAAGTACAGCAACTTTAATTTCATGGAACGAGTCACTCGCTGTTTTCTTGGCTATCCAGGACTGTCTAGGATCAACATAGCTTAGATGATAGTCCAGTTTCTCACGTGGGTGGGCATTGTTAAGGTTCAAACCCACACCCTCACTATATCAGTGTATTTACCCACGTGGGCGCGCGACAGAGGCTCGCTCGACGCCCAAAAATGTCGCGACTCACAAGTTGAGAACTCTGGACTTGACTGTGAGCCAGTGGAGTGGCGAAACATGCCAGTCTTCACTTATCGGCACGGTACATGATGATGGCAATAAAATATTATGGTTAAACCGAAAGGCGCAAATATTGCAGTCTAGCTGTAAACCACAGCACAATGTGCCAACCGCTTTTTTAAAGAGAGAACGTGAGTGCAGAAGAAGAAGAAGAAGAAGAAGAAGAAGAAGAAGAAGAAGAAGAAGAAGAAGAAGAAGAAGAAGAAGAAGAAGAAGAAGAAGAAGAAGAAGAAGAAGAAAAAGATGATGAGGATGAAGAAGCAGAAGAAGAAGAGGAAGAAGAAGAAGTTGAAGAAGAAGAAGAAGAATAAGAAGAGGTGTACTGCAACTGCACAAGGCAGAGGTGATCTCTAATCCGTGGGACAAGGTGATAGATGAAATGGGTACCTGGAAGTAATGATACAGCTGGAAATGGTTGTGGGCTCTAGGCCCCACTCGAGGCTCAGTGAAAAGGCAAGACAAGTAATTAACCAAATGATAATGGGCTGCGTTCTATTGGAGGCTCTTCGCTGTCTGTTAAGGAGGGAGACGAGTAATATGGGCTTCTCCTGAATGTTGTGATGTCAAATCTGTACCCACATGAACCCAGTTTTAGAATACTTGTCGTGGAATGATAAGCCATTACGCATCACCCTAACAGAGTCGAGACCTGTCTTACCTGGGCTCGACACAACATTCAAACTTGGACTCGCCCGGAAAGGTATATAGTCCCTTATATCGATATATGCCCTTATCGGACATAATTAGAATATCTACATCTTCTAGTTGCTTTGACTTAGCGTCATTTTCAAATTTGCAACTATTGGATAAATATTAGTGGAGTTATTTGAGGTTTCTTAGAAACCGATTTACTCCTTGCTCCTGTATACAAGGAACTACTTCTTACCAACGCCTGAATTGAAACTTAGCGGTATTATTCTGCCGGCTTTCCTGGAACTCAGACGTGTCCATCGACGCCAGTACATTTCATTTTAAAAAGGCGGTCTGTGGCGCCTAGGACTTTTCCAATGCTTGGGATGAAACCTTTGTGAAGAGCTGGCAGAAGAATCACAGTCCAACCAACCAACCATCAACCTATTACTTACCAATTATCACCCAACTACCTATTGTGAAGACTGACATCATCAAGATGGGGTGCCATATACCCCAAACATCATACAGTGCCAGAGCATGTGTGTACCTCAGGGACAGTGCTGCGAATGACTAGTGGGAGAGACTTGTTAAGTGCCTATCCAGTGGCTGTGTCCTTTATGGTGAGGTATTCCTTCACCATCTGATCCAGTGGAAGCAGAATTACCAAAGACAGTCGAATCATCAGGAGCTGAGGGAAGCATCAACGATAGAAAGAGGATAAGTGCCAGTTTAATGCCATGTTTTGCTATATTCCTCACAGTTCCCATGTTTCCCGAGGATGATATGCGTTATCTCAAGATCATTCTGGCTGTTTGGTTGTCTTTGTAATCTGGACATTGTATTCTGGAATCCAGCTATTGAGATCTGGCATTTACTTCACTATTATATATATGTATATGTTGTATTGATTACATGCATTCATTTTCATGGCTGACTTATGTGTCTCTATTTCACCTTTTTAAGTGTTTAGCATTTGTGTGTGTATGAATCTTAAATATATGTGTTAACATGGTTATGATAATAAACTATCATAACCTGGGGGCTTTCTTTAATAAGTAGTGGGGGTGTCCAGCCAAGTGTGCCTAGGAATATTGTATTCATATACAGATATATTTTGTAGTGCCAATACTTGAGTTGCCCTACTCCAGAAATAAGTTGAGCGTATATTGGCCACGGGGAATCCCTTAAACCAATACGAGCCAAACGACTCAACATAATTATTTCTGAGTGCTGTTTTTTTCTGAAGGAGAAATCCTTACATCAGGCACGTGACAGGAGTGATATGTGACAATACTCATACATTGAATCATCATTAACAAAGCACCCTAGCTCTCATCATTTAATTCTTTTATGCAGTCGAGGTTTGCCCTGCGTCCTCAAAGACAGATCGTTAATCTAACCCAAGTCCAAGAACTAATTCCCATTAGACACATAAATCGATAGGTAGAGATTGAGTTGATGAAAACAATCAAGTTTCTCCTCCGAGCATTCATAGGAAGTGTCTTTACAATACCCGCATTGTGCAACCGAAATAGGGGCAAAACAATATTTATGGATTCATACAGCCGGTTTGTTGCATGTACCACTGTGTACGCACGCTGGTGTGTGCGTGCGTGCGCGCGCCTACACTGAGCCTGTGTCTGTAAGGTGTATTGTATCGATCGCACACATTCAGCCACTGAAAGGGGTCGCTACGGGAACTAGTGTTTGGGACCGTGTGCGGTGTTATCTTCGCGGGACAGGTTACCAGGTAACGTTTGTTAGCGTGGGAGATGCTAACTTTTGACTGGTAGGAAACTGACGTATTCACCGCTAGCAAATAATCTTGGAGTTATTATGATTGTGGTAGAGGAGCAAGGAACTTGATATCAAGACTACGGTAATGTTCCACTAATGAGGATTATGTACCCGCATCTCTAGAACCTTAACTTAGGGACATTCTGGATTTATTACGATTGCAGTTGGGCTGCGTCATTACATGAGAAAGGTAACTATGTATGTGGTATGTGTGCTGAGCCGAATTAACCATTAAACACACTAAGCACGTGTTTGGGGCATCACAAAGGCATGGATACCACATACATTTCTAACAGCCTTTTAGCTGATCGTTCATTTCCCCATTTAAGTATATTTTAAAAAATTACCTTTAGAACAGCAGTTCAACAAGGCAGGCTATTAAGTATAGGAGCAGATGGTTACACACGATTAGTTTTTATGATCCAATAAAAGACTTTAGATTAAAAAAAAAAAAAAAATTAGAAGAGTACTTTTCAATTATAAATTAAAATAGAAGAATGAAAGAAAACAAAAGAGAAGAATTGAAATTATTTTCCATCCTGCTGTAACTGTTTCATTTCGATAAAAACAGTTCTATTTTATGGTTTTTAATTGTATATATTCAGAATATATATATATATATATATATATATATATATATATATATATATATATATATATATATATATATATATATATATATATATACACATACATACACGCATATAAAGGACCTACATATACATTCATGTACATATTTGTGTATGTAAACACACACATATACATATATATGTATATATACACATATAAATTAGGGCTGTACCGAATACTCGCTTCGTATTCGCTTCGGGCCGAATAGTGGACCTATTGACTATTCGGTATTCGGCCGAATAGTTGTGGTCGGGCCGAATACGAATAGTAGTTACCTTACACCCATTTCTGCATACACGGCCTTAATGCTGACAACATGGAACGATTGGTTTTGTTGAAAGCTAATGCAGCTTTCCCCCATTAACCAAGCTGTCAGTGACAATTTCCCAGTTTAGTTACTGGTCATAGTACTTAGGATTCTTTCATTCCTAGTTATTAGTTACCACAGACAGACTGAAGGATGCAAAACATAAAATGTTTTTAAATGTTTACTATTCTGTACGAATACTAACTAGATATGGTAAGAATTTAAACTCCGGCCACATCCAAGTCGATAATATGAAAATCAAACAAACGGAAACATTGAAGTACTTGGGTGCAAACTTCTACTGCTCCAACATGCTGAGAGAAGAAATACAATCTAGAATACAGTCTAGAAATAAAGTATACTATGCCCTTAAACATCTGCTAAAGTCAAAGTGTCTGTTTACTAACACCAAGATCAAAATATATAAAACGTTGATAAGACCTGTCGTTTTATATGGCTCTGAAACTGGAAGCAGAAATATTACAGGTTTTCGAAAACAGTCTTACGACAAATCTTTGGACCTATCACAGATGCTAACAGCGGGGAATCGAGAGTGAGAAGCAAAAACATAACATATAATCTGTTTAAATCACCATTGATCACTGGCATCATGAGAGCTAACAGACTAAAATGGTTGGGGCATATTGAAAGAATGTCAGATGACAGAGAAGTAAAAACTGTATACACCTGAGAGAGGAATGGGCGTAGACCACAAGGCAGACAAAAAAGAAGTTGGAGAGATAATGTCCAGCCAGACCTGCAAACAACTGGTGTTACAAATTGTGAAGAGAAGGCCAGCCAGAGAGATGAATGGAGACGAGTGATATCTGCTGCAGTAAATCACAAGGGCTCAGAATGCTGAAGAAGAAGATGACTATTTTGCGCTACTTTATGTGAAGTAAAAGTTCAGCGTACAAATCGCTATTCGGTACAGCCCTAGTTTAAATTACGTCGAACGAACGGCCGAACGAACGAGGCGGGAGTGGTGACCACTGAAAAGATCTGTGGAAGGAGGGATAGAAGAAGACAACGATAGAAGATTCTTGACAGTCTTGTTGCATAGGGGTGTGTCAGCACAAGAACTAATACATGCTGCAAGAGATCACAGATTGTGGCGGGGCATAATCGCCCACGCCAGTTGGCAAGGCACCTGATGATGATGATACACTATTCGTATTTGTATTCGGCCGAATAGTTTATCGCGCTATTCGTATTCGGCCGAATAGTAAAAATGACTATTCAGTACAGCCCTAATATAAATATATGTATATATACACACAAATATATACATATACGTAAATATACACACGCACACACACACACACACACACATATATATATATATATATATAGAGAGAGAGAGAGAGAGAGAAGCACCAGTACCGTTTTGACACATGCGCCGGCTAAGCATTTGTCCAGGGGCCTCACGAACATAGGAGCCCCATGTTAAAACGCTAATCTGTATATGTCAAGTGACCCTTTAATCTCATTCCTGTGAGTGGCAGTCGTAGGGGCACCAGCACACAGGTTTGCCAAGGGGCTCATAATACTGATAAGACAGCTCGTGGAGGGCACCAACATATGTTATTAGCTTGGGATTGTGTCTGTATGGCCCTATGTGTGTGTATGTATGTATGTGTGTGTGAGTGTCCGTGTTGGGACTCCAGGAGCATAACCTATACATTATTACGGTTTGGAGAGAATGGCACAGCGTGGAGTAACCAAGACATCTAGCCAATACTAAACACTCAGAGGACAGGCAAGACAGACATACAGTCAGACTGCTACTGGTGCTAACGTAATTATTATTCTTCACTGGCTGCTGAAGTTGGGAGGGGAGCGATTATGGAACTGTCTCAAGGCTGTGATGTCGGTTCATAACTCAGCTCCAGTGGTTAACAGGTTTTTCTCTTATGTATATGTTTGTGTGTGTGTGTGCGTGTGTGTGTGTATGTGTAATATATATTTATATAGTGGTATAGACCAGAAGAGATAAAATCAGGAATGAGGTCATACGAGATAAAGTCGGCACAGAACCAATTCTAAATTACATACAAAGACAGCAAATCAAATAGTTTGCCAGCTTGGAGAAAATGCCTTCTGATGCTATACCATAAAAGGCATATGCTAAAAAAGGAAAGGAGCGTAGATCAAGATGTAGACCAAGAATCAAATGGAAAGATAGCATCATTGAAACTCTTCAGCACCACGATGTGTCTATGGTCGAAACAGCCAGAACAGCACGAAGCTGGACCTTATGTCTCCCTCGACACCTGAAGCGGTAAAAAGGGAGGTAAATAAGAAGAAGAAGAAGTGGTACATCAGAATTCTAACACCCAAAACTCGAACAAACTAGTATACCAACACATTTTCAAGTAAACTTTGCCTCGGAACTTGAATGCCGCCTTGGAACCTGAACGCCATGCACCTGCTGACTGTACGACTGAGCTGAGAACACAAGAGCATCAGCAACTTCACCAGCAGCAGACAAAAGAGACTGCAAAAATTGTCTTCATGAGAGGAAGAGTGGGGAAGCTGGAAGAATTAGCACTACTGCAGTCCAAGATCATTTGACCATATGGTCAAAAACGTAAAAAGTTGTTGACAAGTGGTATCCGGAGAGAGCTCTAATTAACACGCGTGTTAACTTATTCAGTTATAGCATTAAGCATCTTAAAGTTTCGAAAAATCAAAAGTGGTCACCAACACTAGAGCACTTTGGAACGCTTTCTGTCAAAGGAAACTAGTGACTCTATAAACTGTTTACGAGTTGTATTCCTACTTCTATGTCACAATTTTTATCGAAGTGAAATAGATACAATATTTGCTGAGTCGTATACTTCGCTTCCGTACTCCATTTTACCCTTGACGAATACTTTATTGAATTATTGTGTCTTGGGGTGATCCCCATCCATTTTCTTTTATCATTCTTAGTAAATTTTTTTTCTCACTTTTTGCACTTTATTACTAGTTCTTAGATGTGTTTGCTCCAGTTCATTTGTTCGTCCTGTTTCATTCCCCGAAATCTTGTGGTATTTTTTTAGGTTAGTTTTGGACAATTTATTTTAATTCTAGTATCACTGGGGTCGAAAAGTTGGTTCCTATAGTTCAAAATCATGCTAAGTTTCATCAGTGTTAATTCTAAATCCCTATTCGTTCATTCAATTTGTTACCTTGTTTAGACTTCCCTGTAGTTTTTTTTTTCCTAGCGGTATATATCCTTTTATGGCTGTTGTAAATTGTACGAGAAAAGCATGAAATTACGTAGGGGTTTCATTGACCCACTGTTACTCCAGTCATATTGTGCATTACTTCCTAAAACTAATGAAAGTAAACCTTCCAAAGGTCTACCAAGACAGTTTCATTATATATATATATATATATATATATATATATATATATATATATATATATATATATATATATATATATATCATAATGAAGAAAAACAAAACTACATATGCGCAGCTGGGATCAAACCCGGCAACCCGACATTACAAAGCGCGTTCACAACGCCTAAGCTACAGACGCGTATAAATAAGCCATATATTTAAAACAGATGTACATGCAAAGCGCAGATTCTGGAACAAGATTAAAAAAAAAAAATTTCACCGAAGTTTGTAGCCGAAGTTTGAAGAAGGTGGTGAATAACGTCAGAATTCATTTCCTTTTTGTGTTGATGAGTTATTTGCCCTCCTCCCACCACGACCTCCAATGTTTTTTTTTTTCTTTTCTGTCAGCGCCCCTGGCGCTAACAAAACATACACCAAAGATGGCGACTGTTATAACACCAATAGCTTGGTTAACACCAGTACGGATGTGTAGTAATTTCTACCGCTGTTTATCTACCGAAGGAGATGGTAATTTGATACCTTTCATTATTTGATGCTATTTGTGGACCGGGGGAAAAAGGGAGGGGGGGGGGGGGGTAAACGTCACATGTTTGGGTGTGCAGGAGATAAGAGGGAGAGGGGAAGTGAGGGGGGGGGGGCGAACTATTTTCATATGATCAAAGTTTAATATTATTACAGCCGTATTTTATGTTAACTTTTTAGTACCCACCAACGCACTATACGTTTATTTATTTCATCAGACATGATCTACTTGTCGGCAGTGATTGCGATACATCCCGTTATTAAGTTGATCATCTCTGTCCCAGTTGTTACTTTAATTCCACAGACACCACTTGTTGGTAAACTGATGCATAACAAGCCAAAGGTTGTATGGGACCTTTGAAAGCAAGTAAACAGTGCAGAGGCACACAGAGTTCATCAGGATCTGAAGTATATGGTGCAGCAGTGCACGACCGGCTCCAGCTGAGGTCACCGGGTCGGGCTAACAATGCATTAAATAAGCGGCTCTCAAACTGGGTGCCGAGGCATCCTGGGGTGATGTGAGCGTATGCCAGGGGTGCCGCGGTAATAATCAAGAAAGTCGGCTAAAAATTATTATTAATGAAGGCTTGTAGATACTTGAAAGTTGAAATTTAAGTTGGCTTTCCCTCGCCACTGTCGAAAATAGTTTATTTCTTGTTTAAGAACCGCTGCGTTAACACATCTTTAGCCCGACCCAGTGACGTCAGCAGCACGGCCCGTCAGCTGGAACCGGTCGTGAGCAAGGAGTCACAAGGAGGTCGGATCGACTACCCGCACTGTGAGAGGGTGGGGTGTGGGCGACGAGACGTACATACAATCAATTTCTTACTGGCACGATAAAACGTGAACTGGTACAGCAGAAATGCGAACTGATACAATCAAAATGGGAACTTTTACAATCGAAATGGCAACTGGTACAATTGAAATGGGAGCGCGGACATACGGAATTGGAACTGGTACAGTCGAAATGGGAACTGGTACAATCGAAATGGAAACGCGGAAAATCGTAATGGAAACTCGGACAAACAGAATTGGAACTGGTATAGTCGAAATGGGAATGCTGCGCTTTCTGCTTATAGGAATGTCGCGAATGCTATGCCAGTCTTTAACTCAAAACAGCGTAGACATTTATTACTTAAAGTAACATCTTCTTTGAACTAGTAAAATAAATCTACTTGGTACCGAAAGAGTTAAAGACCAGTCGGTATTTGATAAACCATACCATTAGTTCTTGGGTGTCCTTTGTGGGTTCTGGGACATTTTTTAAAGGAATAAAAACAAGAAAGGGGGTGGGGGGGGGGGGTGGAAAGAGAAACATCTATTTCCTCTTGAAAAGCTTATCGTAAAAGACAACAAATAATGGTTTAAACCGAAACAGCTCTCCTCCAGACTGATGAAAGTTGTAAAGTGATTTGAAAAGTTAGAGGTATAGCCAGTCACCGTTTTTCGAACTTATTATCAGAAAGAATCGGCTGGATATACGGTAATAAATGGCACGATTGGTGGAAAGAGAGCAAGAGAAAGCAAGGGCATAAATGCCTAGATGAATTAGCCACATGAATAGCCACAAGAACACTGACCCGATCCGCAATTCTGACGAGCACGTGGAAGGGCGAAACATGCCAGTCTATGTTTATCGGCACGGTACATGATGATGGCGATGAAATCTGATGTGGTAAACCGAAAAGCGCTGATATTGCAGTCTAGCTGTAAACCACAGCACAATGTGCCAACCGCCTCTTAAACGATGGGGGGTTGGGGGGGGGGGAGCGGAAGAAGAAGAAGAAGAAGAAGACGAAGGAAAAGAAGAAGAAGAAGAAGAAGAAGAAGAAGAAGAAGAAGAAGAAGAAGAAGAAGAAGAAGAAGAAGAGGAAGACGAAGACGAAGAAGAAGAAGAGGAAGAAGAAGAAGAAGAAGAAGAAGAAGAAGAAGAAGAAGTAGAAGAAGAAGAAGAAGAAGAAGAAGAAGAAGAAGAAGAAGAAGAAGAAGAAGAAGAAGAAGAAGAGGAAGACGAAGACGAAGAAGAAGAAGAGGAAGAAGAAGAAGAAAAAGAAGAAGAAGAAGTAGACGAAGAAGAAGAAGAAGAAGAAGAAGAAGAAGAAGAAGAAGAAGAAGAAGAAGAAGAAGAGGAAGACGAAGACGAAGAAGAAGAAGAGGAAGAAGAAGAAGAAGAAGAAGAAGAAGTAGACGAAGAAGAAGAAGAAGAAGAAGAAGAAGAAGTAGACGAAGAAGAAGAAGAAGAAGAAGAAGAAGAAGAAGAAGAAGAAGAAGAAGAAGAAGAAGAAGAAGAAGAAGATGAAGAAGAAGAAGAAGAGGAAGACGAAGACGAAGAAGAAGAAGAGGAAGAAGAAGAAGAAGAAGAAGAAGAAGAAGTAGACGAAGAAGAAGAAGAAGAAGAAGAAGAAGAAGAAGAAGAAGAAGAAGAAGAAGAAGAAGAAGAAGAATCTCCATGTTTCCCAGTGTGGGTTAGGGCGCCACATTGTAGGTAAAACAATATTAGACCTACTGCCTCCCCAGCAGTTGTAGGAGCAGGCTAACTGGCGGCATCCTTTGAAGTCAGAGTATATCTGTCTGAGAGTCAAGGAACCAACAGTCTGCATACCAGAAAAAAACGCACTGTTTGAAACGGATGTGCATGCAATACTCAGGTTCAAGTGGACAAACATCTAGAAGAGCGTACAGTCGGTGAACGCAAAAAAGAAACAGAATCGACATGGCGTTCTTTCAAATTGTAAGTTAACAGGGCAGAAATATACACCAGGTCCATTAATTTTTTTTTTTAATGCAGCTAAAGACGACAATAATTCTCCGGAAGGCGGCGATACGCGTGTCTGTGGTTGCCTGTTGCAGTTTGTGGGACACAGGAAACGTGTAGGAAACAGAGACCCCAAAAAGCAAAGCCATTTTGACAATACCCGGTTTTCATTGAGAATGCAATTTACATGCCAGAAGGGTTTTACCTGACACGGCATACAGTTTATAAATAGTAACAATGGATTGCAGTATAAAGTGGTATTAGGCTGAGATTAGGGAAAGTTTTGTTTCTATATCGTGATGTGACGTTATTTATTAGTACACCCCTGTCTCTCTTGTTTAGAACAGTGCTCTTCAACTTGAGGTGTCCTAGTGGTCAGTCGAAAATGTCTACATAATAATAGAAAAACATGATTACACGCATTGTATGAAAAAGCTTTCTCATTTAAGCTTTTACATTTAATTTTCTTACTATCGGCAACGCCAACTATAGCTCTTGTGTCTGGCTAGCTATTATGTGTGTAGCTATATCTTGTGTGTGGCTAGATCTTGTATGTGTGGCTAGCTCTTGTATTTGTACCTAGCTCTTGTGTGTGGCTAGCTCTTGTGTGTGTGGCTAGCTCTTGTGTCTGTGGGGCTAGATCGTGTGTGTGTGGCTAGTTCTTGTGTGTGGTTAGCTCTTGTGTGTGAGTTTCTTGTGTGTATGTGTGTGTATTTGTGTGTGGTTAGCTCTTGTGTGTGGCTAGCTCTTGTGTGTGGCTATCTCTTGTGTGTGTGTGTGTGTGGCTAGCTCTTGTGTGTGTGAGTGGCTAGCTATTGTGTGTGTTTGTGTGGCTAGCTATTGTGTGTGGCCAGCTTTTGTGTGTGTGTGTGGCTAGCTATTGTGTGTGTGTGTGGCTAGCTCTTGTGTGAGGGTAGCTCTTATGTGTGTGTGTATTTGTGTGTGGCTAGCTCTTATGTGTGTGTGTGGGGCTAGCTCTTGTGTTTGGTTAGTTCTTGTTTTTGGCTAGCTCTTGTGTATGTGGCTAGCTCGTGTGTGTGTGTGTGGCTAGCTCTTGTGTTTGGCTAGCTCTTGTGTGTGTGTGTGTGGCTGGCACTTGTGTGTGTGTGGCTGGCACTTGTGTGTGTGGGTAGCTCTTGTGTGTAGCTAGCTCTTGTGTGTGACTAGCTCTTGTGTGTGTGTGGCTAGCACTTGTGTGTGTGTAGCTAGCTCTTGTGTGTGGCTAGCTCTTGTGTGTGTGTGGCTAGCACTTGTGTGTGTGGCTGGCACTTGTGTGTGTGGCTAGCTCCTGTGTGTAGCTAGCTATTGTGTGTGGCTAGCACTTGTGTGTGTGGGTAGCTCTTGGGTGTGGCTAGTTATTGCGTGTGTGGCTAGCTCTTGTGTCTGTGGCTAGCTCTTGTGTGTGTGTCTATCTATTGTGTGTGGCTAGCTCTTGTGTGTGTGGCTAGCTCTTATGTGTGTGGGGCTCGCTCTTGTGTGTGTGGCTAGTTTTTGTGTGTGTGGCTAGCTCTTGTGTATGTGGCTAGCTATTGTGTGTGTGGCTAGCTATAGTGTGTGGCTAGCTATTATATATGTGCGTGTGTATTGAAAGGATTGAACAATACTGGTTTAGGGGCCTCTATGCCATAATGTGACGGAATTCTCAAGCCAAATTAACAATTTTCTTCTTCTTTTTCAGCATTCCGAACCCTTGAGGTTCAATGAGGCAGATATCACTGACCCCCACTCATATCCCTGGTTGGCCTTCTTTTTCCAGATGGTGACACCAAGTGTTTGCAGATCTGTCTGTATATTATCTTTCCATCTTCTTCTTAGTCTGGTTTGTGGTCTACAACCGTTCATCTCCCTTGCGTATACAGATTTAACTTATTTGTCATCTAACATTCTCTCATTATGCCCCAAACATTTCGGTCTATTAGCTCTCATTATGCCAGTGATCAGTGGTAATTTAAACAGATTATGAAAATTGTGATTACTTCTCACTCTCCATTGCCCGCTGTTTGCATCTTTGTTGAGTCCAAAGATTCGTCGTAAGACTGTTTTCTAAAACCTGTGACAAAGCTTCATCTCTATTAGCTATGCTTCAAGTTTCAGAGTCATATAAAACGACTAGTCTTATCAACGTTTTGTATAATTTGATCTTGGTGTTGCGAGACAGACAATTTGACTTTAGAAGATATTGAAAGGCATAGTACACTTTAATTCAAGATTGTATTCTAGATAGTATTTTTTCTCTCAGCATGTTGAGGCAGTTTAAATTTGCACCCAAGTACTTATCTGTTTCTGTTCGTTTGATTTTCGTATTATCGAAGTGTACAAGTTCGACAATTAATTAATGAGACTGATTTTATTAATGGTCAAGACAAAAATGCAATCTATCAATAACAGCATGGACTCCAAAGATGCAACATTTGTCTATTATCTGGCAACCTTTCATCTCTACCCGATAAGCAGACAACAAAAAGCCGCCATTTTGTTAACCTAGTCAGAGGTACATTGTTACGTAATTAGCATGGAGCAAAAAAGCTAACATTAAATTCTGTTTAAAACTCCAAAATATCTCCATTGCAACAGTTGAATATATGCGACAAGTTTATGGGGATAATTGTTTATTTCGTGCACAAATTTTCAGCTGGTTTTCACAATTCAAAATTGTTGTGGAAAGGATTACTAATGCAATTAGACCTGGACGACTAATTTCTGTTTGTAATAAGAAACTCATTGCTAAATTCAGAGAACGGATACAAGAAGATGGTTGTTTGACTGTGAGGATGATGGTTGATATATCTGGTGTTAATACGGAGACTATTCGTACAATTTTAGTGCAAGATTTGGGCAAGTAAAAAGTTGCTTGCCGGTTTCTATTCAACACTTGGCAATTTGTTTCTTCTTCATGACAATACACCGGCTCGAAAGGCGGTAGTTGTACAGGAATGTTTGACCCCAAAACAAGTGCGTGTTCTCAACAATCTACTCTATTCCTACGAATTTGTCTCCTTGTGACTATTGTCTATTCCCAAAATTAAAGTTGCCATCGAAAGGACGCTTCTTTGACGATATTGATGACATCCAAAGGGCCGTAAGATCGACTGTAAGGGCCATAATGTTAGATCAGGCCACTCACTGTATTAATGCACAGGGGGCTTACTTTAAATAAAATACAGGTTATATCTTCAACTATTGATTATTTTAATTTTTATTGAATTAGTCTCATTACTTAATTGTCGGACCTTGTATGTGTGGCTGAAGTTTATATCGTTTCACTGTATAGGTATTATCAAGTATTCTGTCTTATCTTGACTGAAAACTAGTCTCATTTAGCTTTGCACAGTGGCGGTACCATAACCATTGAAGTTTTACCGAGGCGTGGTTATTGCTGAGAATCCCATTTTCTGAGCTGATTCTTTTAAGAGAGTCGGTGTTTTAACAGTCTCAAGTTCATTTTGTCCAACGATACCAAAGTTATCTGCATATCCAGGTATGCTTGTAGATTCTCCTAAAGTACACTCTTGTTTCAATGTCCTTATAATTTTCTCCAGGGCCACGTTGAAAATAGTAGGGACAGAGCATTACCTTGCTTTAAACCAGATGTTATTTGAAAAGGTTCTGACTTTCTGCCTTTATATATCAATATATCACCGGTGTCTTCCACACATAGTTTGGTCAAAGTAATTAACTTCTTTGATATTCCAAAATCCGTTATATCATTTCATAAACTGTTTCTATGCCCACTATCATACGCTTTTTTTTAAAATCTACAAAAATATTATGTACTTTTTTCTATACTCCCAAATCTGCTCTGATACTTGCCGTAAAATAATACCTGATCTATGGTTGATCTGTTCTGTCAGAAACCCGCTTGGTAATCTCCCAATGTGTCTTCGACATGGTTTTAGCCTGTTTAGCAGTACCGCCGATAGTATCTTATAGCTTGTAGATAATAGTGATATTCCT
This sequence comes from Candidula unifasciata, assembly GCA_905116865.2. Lineage (NCBI taxonomy): Eukaryota > Metazoa > Mollusca > Gastropoda > Stylommatophora > Geomitridae > Candidula > Candidula unifasciata. Next base: position 388,968 of record CAJHNH020008550.1, on the reverse strand, counting down.
CTATAATTTCGATATTTAAATTTGTCTTCTTTCTTAAAAATAGGTATTAATAAAAACAATTTCTATTCGTGGTGTAATTTCTCCGTCTTCCAGACTAGTTTTTTTTTGTTTTTTTTAAATTCGTATATCTTTACATGTAATGCATGACCACCTTCTTTTATAATTTCATCTGCAACTCCATCAGCACCAGTTGATTATTGTTTTTAAACCGTGTTTTGACACACAGTACTTCTACAAAATCAGGCTTTTCAATATTTGATTCACATGTCAATATCTCTTCCCGTGGATAAGTATTAAGTGAAGTCTCACAATTTAAAAATTCAGCAAAGTATTCCTTCCTCATTATTATTTATCATGTTCCCATTGTGATCTTCTAAACTATAATGGTTTTGTTGATGTCCTCGTTTTACAGCCTTTAGGTTCTTTAAAAAAAAAAAAAAAAACTTTCTGGATTCGTTGTTCTGGTGGTTAGCTTCCACATCCATGACAGTGTTGTTCATATATTGTGGCTTCTGGTGCCCAACATCTTTTGTAGCTTCTTTACATTCTGTTCTATATTTTTCTAAATTTTGTATGTTCATAATTCACAATTTTGCAAATAAGATTCACTCTTCCGCAAACCAATTTCTCCCCTCATCTGTTGCAAGAGCTTTCCCGGCTCATATTGGATTAATCAGCCACCTTCCTGCTCATAATCATTGATCATTACTACTTTTGATGAAAGTGGTTTTCATCATTCTTGATAAACGAACAGCAATATATATATATATACGCACACACACACACAATAATTATTTCGGACGAAAGAGGGCAATTAAATCTAATGTGTTTGTGTTTAAATGGGTGTATATATATATATATATATATATATATATATATATATATATATATATATATATGTGTGTGTGTGTGTGTGTATATATATTTAGACACGTTGACATACACACTTATACCCAAACTTACAAACACTAAGACACACACACACACACACACACACACACACACACACACACACACGGTGTCACACTCTTTTCACAGCTTTAAAAAAAATTTCTTGCTAATATTCTGATTTTTATACAGTCACAGCTCCTCAGACACCGCTAACACGCTCCCACTATAGTATCACATTTTGCGCATTCATGACACCGTTTGAAAAACACTGTCAGTTTACTGCACACCAAGGAGGGGCTTTGAATTTACATTTCATTTAAAGCAATCACTTTTCTTTTTTACTTTTTCTTTGGGAGGTTTGGTAACATAAACAGCGGTGATTGCATTCTAGTTCAAACTAAGAAGTTGTTCTTCTATGTTTTCCCCTTAAAGGAGCAGTTGGCACGTTGTGTTGTGGTTTACAGCGTGGCTGCTTTATCTGTGAATTTCGGCCAAACACACATGATTTCAGCAAATCCATAATTAGTCGTCCTTTAGGACATGCTTGTTGTGTAGGCATTGGGCCTGTTCTTTATGTTCAAGAAAAATGGTGCCTGGAAAAACTCGCCTGGTCTCGAAGTGTGTTTAAGGAGGTGTGCACTTTATGGTTGGCCAGATCAAATCGTGTGTATTTTGCTGACTGAGGACACATTGTATGGCTACGGCATTCACTTGAAGTATCCAGTGCACCTGACTCAGTTTGTGACTGGAATCAGTGGCATAGGCGGTTGAGCAATTATTGGCCAAGCTCGTTTGCTGTGATGCCAGAATCGTAACGACTAACTAACTAACTAACTAACTAACTAAATAACTAACTAACTAACTAACTAACTAACTAACTAACTAACTAACTAACTAGCTGGACATATGATGCTAGACCAGTGGATGATGTGGTCAAAATCTAGACGGCTACATTTACTTCCCATGACTTTACCTGGTACCTATTCTAGGTTAGGTCGCCTGAGAGAGAAAATCATTATGGAAAAAGAAAATCTGGCTCTGTGCTTTTTAAACCTACAATCTTCTATATCAAGAAGTCGCTTATTGATTCCTGATTTCAGAATCGACATCATAGCTCACCGGGCATACTCACAGATGCTCTATCTTCCGGAGCAAAAAGTCTGAAGGTGCAGACTGAAGACAGTTCCAGTAGCACATTTGTTGTACACATGTCGTACTTTATCTCTCTTGCGTCCTTTCTTGGTGCATAACACCTAATTTCAAATGCATGCAACCTTACACACAAAAAGTAACTTGACACATCAAGGAAGCTTAAAAGAGAGGTAACGGATATGACCTCAACAAATTACACTCGTATTTACTTTTCAAATCATTCAGTTTTTTGTTTGTGCTGTGTGCTAAGTTATAGGTTAGGCCAGTGGTCGGCAATTCGCGGCTGGCGCGGCCCATGCGGCTCTTTAGTGACCTAAGTGTGGCTTGGCCAGTCGACCACAAATCGGTTTTGACTCCGAAGTTTTTGACAGATTCTTGAAAAAAAAATGTGGCTCTCCAAAAAATTGTAATCGTCTTGCTGCCGATTTTTATTTTTTTATTTTACTAAAGAGTTTGCCGACAACTGGGTTAGGCAACTATTGTCAAGAAGTCGCGGACGCGTGATGGCTACACTCTCGACTGCCGACTGCAAGGGCTGGTGTTCAAATTAAGGGGATTTAAAAAAAAATCATTTCGAAATGATGTTGACTCCCAGGTCAGTGGAGATTAAAAAAGGTACCAGGAAAAGTCATGGGAAATAAACACAGTCTGACCCCATCACCAATCTACGGCTGATAAGTGTAGAAAAAAACTTTGCAAATTATGCGTTTCAAAACACGCACTTTAACAAACATCAACTCAAATTCCTGTTTTGATCAACATGTTGGTCATGTAGCCTTCGATTTCTCAAGTCTTTATGATTACATAATTTATAATTGCACAGGTGCTGCTGTTTTATTAAAGCGGCCGATTTATTTAATCTTTATTGACGAATAATTTTTCTATGTCTAAAAGTATAATATACAGTAAATAACACATGCGGGGATTCTCTGCAAATCAGTTAACATGTGCAGCGACGAATGGTAATTATTTTGATAACCTATCTTGCATACAATGAAAAAAATCACCAACTGGCTGGAGATTAATGCTGGAGATGGCTACCTGAAAATAAAACACCGGTAAAACGCGTGCAATGTATATTTTCAGAAGTTCCCATTACCCAGATAACTGTAAGTGTGACGACTGTTTGCTTTGAATCGGTGTTTGTTTTGGATCGGTGTTTGCTTTGAATCGGTGTTTGTTTTTCTGTCATCTACTGCAAAAAGGCGCACTTGAAAACTAGGTGTTGGTTTACATTTACACCATTATCAACATGTTTCATGCCAAATTTCGGTAATTTTTATTAATATCCTACCCCAAAAAGGGGAAATCCACAAGTCACGGGACAGTCTTATATTTCAGGGGATGGTAGATAGGCTGCATGCAGTCCTGGGACCTAGGCTGCATTCTCTTGTGGGACGTTGGGGTTAGGGCCAGTTCTAGATGTTTTGGGGTCGTTAGAAGCATCAAAAAGCCGGCAAACCCAGTCTTACAACCTCTAAAATGTTGGACTGTCCTGTGACGTCATCTGGGATAGGATAATAATAAAGAACTCAAACTTCAACAACTTACACAAAACGGTTATTGAGTTACAGACTTTTCAATTTCATCAGAATTTCCGGAATAGTCCAAAGCATCGTATGCCTGATGTGCCCCGTGCCTCCCTTGCTTACTCAGCTTTTGTATGTTGAATGTAAAATGTTGAATTAAGAATCGACCATAAGCGCTCCGTCCCCATCATCAGCATAAAAAAAAAAACAGTTCTAATTCCGATGCCAAAACTAACTGTCCGATTGTAAATCCGTCTCACCTTTCCCTTGAGAACGTTTGTATGTCAAAATAGCTAACAGGCAACAAAAACAAAACAACGCGATGTAGGCACAGCGCCGCGCTTACAATCAGTAGATTTAAAAAAAAAATGAAATGACAGACAAAAATTCATCTTCCAAAGGCTGCTTTATTTCACATATAAAGCTTGAAAAAGTATGCACATTGTGGTTCACACAACTTTACGCCAGCATGCATAATTAAGTCCATTGTCCTTTGATGCCGTATTTATTTTGTTTAAATATTCGTTAAACAACACCTTAGGACAAACATAGGAAGTATTTGGGGGGCATTTTTCATATCCGACGTAAAACTGGACAGAGAAATTAGCTCGAGATATGCCAAAGCTAATAAAGTAAGGGGGCAACTATCTCCCCTGTTGACACTCAAGCAGATACCCCGGAGTACTAAAGTGAATCTTATCAGAACTATGCTATCAGTGCCAAACGTGGACACTTACATCCTCCAGTGAACGTAAAATTGTGACAACAGAGATAAATTGCATTAGAAGGAGTTTCAAGGAAGGGCAGAATAAGAAATCATGAAATCAGACGTACGCTAGGAATAAAGCCATTCTTACAGGTCATCAAAGAACAAAAGATGAAGCGGTTTGGACACCTAACAAGAATGCCCTGATACTATCTGCCACAGGGAACCACACTAAAACACTACAACGGGTATAGATAGAGCATGTGGAAAATATGGAGTGATGGCATTAGGAACAGCCTTTCAAAAATGAACATCAGTCTTTAGAGTGGTCTTGGCAGAGCTCATTAACGTATATGACATCCTTAACCCCCTCCCTCCCCGACACTTCGATGAGGTGGTACAAGGTAAAAGAGAAGAATAAAAATAAAAATTCATAGACGTAAGTTTAAAGAAAAAGTTAAGCGACCCTCTTCCATACTTTCAGGCTTATTGGGCATGGAGACAAGACCTATATTTTATAGACCAATTGGCACTTGATAGGTGAGGTGGTCAGCATCACGCCGGCCGCTTTTACTTCCTAGGAATGCACCTGGTAACCATTCAAGGCTGGGTCGACCTGGAAGTCAAAGTCATTTTTGAGAAAACACCGGCTCTGCGAGGACCCGAACCCACGACCTTCCAATCCGCAGACGAGCGTCTAACCGCTACAACAGGGCGACTCCCATTCGTTGCCGTAATACAACGAATTTGCTCTTCTTGTAAGTCTGTATTGTTGTTGATGTTATTGTAGTTATTGTTGTTGTTGTTGTTGTTGTTGTTGTTGTTGTTGTTGTTGTTCTTCTTCTTCTTCTTCTTCTTCTTCTTCTTCTTCTTCTTCTTCTTCTTCTTCTTCTTCTTCTTCTTCTTCTTCTTTTTCTTCTTTCCTTTTCTTTTTCTTCCCCTTCTTCTTCTTCCTCTTTTTTCTCCTCTTTCCCCACCGTCTTCTTCCACATTCTCCTTCCTTCATCCTCAGTTGATATATGCCACTTTAACGATCTCACAAAACAGTCCTATCTTTCACCATCTCCAGTCCAGTTCTTTTCAGCTGTGTTTTGACGTCTCGCTCTGCTTATTATGCTATATTGGTTTCATGCGACAAAAGTATCTTTGTTTGTGTGGGTGTATGTATGTTTTTTAACTTAAGTATATATTATCCATTATATGGTTGGAGCTCGCCATGGCCTTCTCTATTTATAAGCCTAACAGGTCAACGGGGATTCCCGTTCTTGTGCAAGAATTCAGTCCCTCTGCGTCCACAGTTTTTATCCAGGAGATGTATACACAAATTAAACTACAGTTTCATCAATTTTCGACATATTTTATAGAACTATACGTCATTTTTAAATTAAATAAGTGTGCCAATTAAATATAACAATAAAGGCTCTCACAGACCAGAAAAAAAATGCTTTTGCTACAGTCAAGATGAACATAAACATCAATAACGTTTAGATATAAACCAACAGTTGTTCCAGCAAAAGTAAAGAAATATCAGTGCTAACTCTTTGATTATGAGTGGGTATTGTTGCATCAGAGGAGCGGGGGGGGGGGGGGGGGGAAGGGAGTGACTTTTGTACTTCATTAAATTTAGCGCATAAAAATACTGCTATGAAACATACACATGTCATACATAACATAAATATAAATAATTGATGGTTATTATTATTATTAGTAGACTACTACAACATATAATTATACTGTTACTTAATAATTAGTAAACAAGCACAATCAGTATGAAATTGATATGTGCAATACTTTTTTCACCCGGAGTAGTTTCTTAACAGTACTTATAGCACTACTAAATATGTATCCTCAAGTTACAAACAAATTTGTCCAGTTTCATTTTGTTGGATGAAATCAATTCCTTACCATTGCGAATTTTTTGTTAATTGTTTAAAAATACATCACACTTATTTCTAATTACTGCCAGTGTTCGCGAAGCAAAGCAAAAGCCAGTTTACAAATATTAACACAGACCGTACAACTGCAAATATGTATAAAAAGCAAAAGCTAGTTTACGAAAATTAACACAGACCGTAAAACTGCAAATATGCATAAGAAGTGGATGAACAACCAGAAGTTACCGCAACAGTTTACAGCCAGTGTTCGCAAAGCATAAGTCAAATGGTTAGGGATTAATATTATTAGTGTACTGCTACAACATATAATTATACTGTTATCAACAATTAGTAAAGAGACAAAGAGTGACTTGCTGTGAGAGGTTAGATGGAAATTAAATATTATTTTCATCCACTTACATAGAGCTCCGAAATATCTTGACACTATTTATCCACAGTGTGGTTGCACCATTTACGCACAGTCAATATGAAAGCAATAGTTTTCTTCCAACACAAGATAGTTTGCACCTGACGATATTCTCCGGATATGGCTTCTAAATTACCTGTTTGTATTTTCCCTAAAAGTAAGATTTTTACATTTAAAGTAGAAAAGTAATAAACAGCCAGTTCCCCAAAATCCGAACTACTGACTAGAAACAGTGACACACACATAACAACACGACTGTCTTCCGTGAATTAAAATTAAAATTGCTGTAATATAACAACAAAGTATTTGAATCTTGTATATCCACTTTACAATATCCGCTTGTCGATTTGTAATGCGAATACAATCAGAACACAGAAGTTTGTAAGCATATTATATTGTCACACAATGCAACATGGAAAAGCTTCAAGTAACCTATTTTCGAGGGGACTCAGCCAAAATGTATCGTGATTCAGTTGTTAGGCATTATTAGATCAGGCAGTGGACCTCGCCAACGCCTATGGGGCAGTTCCCCATAGGCTACTGTGGCAGGCCCTTCGCATGTTTCACGTATCGGCACAGATCAACGAAATGATCGAGCAATATTTCTCTAAGTCCGCTTTGCGCTTCTCTACCTTGGCGTTTACCACGACTAGGACTGAGCTACAAGTTGGGATAACTATGGAATGCACGATATCTCCAATACTGTTCGTCATGGCCATGCAGATCATGTTAGACGGGGCGGCCAGCTACGGACAATGCCTTCAAATTGGGGATCACTGGATGCCGCCACTATGTGCATTTATGGATGACACGACTATAATCACGGGCAGCGAGGAATCTACCCCACGATTCTGAAAAGATTGGACGCAGTGGTCCAATGGAGCGGTATGCAATTCAAACCGCAGAGGTCGAGGAGTCTGTCAATCCTGAAAGGTAAGGTTGCGGCAATCAGTTTTACGGTGGCAAGGAACAAAATCCCCACGGGTCTAAAGGAAACGGTGAAGAGCCTTGGTCGCGTTTACGATTCGAAGTTATCTGATAGAGCGGAGGTGCGGCGAATACACGAGTCACTGGCTACAGGCCTGCTCGCGATCGAGCTTAGCAGGCTGATCGGGAAGTTCACGGTCTGGTGTCTCCAATTTATGTTGATTCCAAAGCTCCTCTGGCCTCTGTTAGTCTACGAGGTGACAATGACTGCAGTGGAGACGATGGAGAACAAAATCAACACGTCCATAAAAAAGGGGATAAAAAAGGCTAAGCTGGTACTCCCGTTTAAATCAATAACCGAAGAGTTTAAAGTCGGGAAAGTAAGACTCGCCATGCTCTTGCGCGAGTCTTCAGACATAAATGTTACCGCTGTCCAGCCCGCTCTAAGGACTGGCTTCAAATGGAGAATCCTCGATGCGATCGAATCTGCCCAGAATGCACTAAAATTGAAAGAAATTATGGGATACACTCAAACCGACCGCCGAGGTCTAGGTCACGGGAAAGTCAGTTGGTGGTACAAAGCCACAGCCAAAGAGCGCCGAGACATGGTGATACAGCAAATAAGGGACAACGAAAACGAGGTTAGGGTCCAGAAAGCAGCCCAACAGTCGCAGCAGAGCCATTGGGTCAGCTTGGAGAGCGCATTGCCAGGAGTATTCACATGGGATGAGATCTGGCGAATGATCCCGCTGCGACTGAGCTTCATCGTTTGTTTGGCCTATGATGTATTACCGTCTGGTGTCAACATGGTTAAGTGGAGTGCGACTAACGACCCGTCATGCCCGCTATGCAGAGCGAAACCGACGTTAGAACACGTACTGTCCGCAAGCAGAAAAGCCCTAGGTCAAGGCAGATATACATGGCGCCACAACAAGGTGCTAAAAGAGCTAGCGGCTGTTGTGGACCAAGCTAGGATGAGGGCCAACGCGAGAGCCAGTCCTACCGTCGTCCCCATACGTTTTCTCAAGGCTAGGCCGATTACAGAAGGTAGACTCAACAACGTCGTATACGCTTTATCTATGCTAGACTCTGCGAGGGACTGGTTACTGGCGGTTGACCTGCCTGGCCATGAAAAGTACCCTGAGTTAATCCGGAAGACCAGCCTGCGACCTGACATAGTTCTCCACTCTGCGGAGAAACGGCAGCTCATCCTGATTGAGCTGACCGTCCCGCATGAGTCGCGAATGGACGAGAGCCATATGTATAAGCTCGAGAAGTACTGTGACTTAGCAGCCGGTCTGAGGAGGGACAAAGCGCACACAGTAAGAGTCTTCGCCGTCGAAATAGGCGCAAGAGGTCTCATTTCCACTTCACTCTACAATGTGATTAAAGAACTAGGCTTGCGTGATAATGAACGCAAACGGACACTTATAAACTGCTGGGTGAGGTTGCTGAGAGGGCCTCGAGCTGGCTCTGGACACAACGGAACAACGTAGGGGACGGGCCTCGGTTAGCTGAACCGGGTGTCTAGCGGAAACAAATTTCTCATCCGTTAAAGTCCATCGTGTCCGAATTGTCTGCCAGTGTCCCTCTGCCACCTGCTAACAAAGTCCAACATGTGTCCTTTTAAGAAAAAAAAAAAAAAAAAAAAAGAAAAGCTCGACCACGTTCAGACTGCTGCTAGCTAGCCTAGGCTGCTAACAGTCTCCGCCTATATTTGTGGTCTGGGTTATTTGCGTCACTTTCGTGACTGAATACTGGTGTTTGTGCCGTTTCTGGCTTAATGCTTCCCTCCGTATCAAACCGCTCGTCCTGTTGTCACTGGTGCATGTCTTCCTTCTTCATTCTTGGTGTTTCCTGTTTGTTCTGTCTTCCTTTGATCTGGCTAGGCGTATCTCGAGCGAGCTTCCAAACACAACGACCTTTCGGCCACCATTTATTGTTTTAAAATTTTGAGTATTTTAATTTTGCCAAAAAGTACTGAAAACAGTTTTTGAATGTGAATAGTTCCGAAATGTGAAAATTTTCCGCGTGTGACCATAGTGGTCTTATAGTTGTCTTCCTGTAATATGAACGGGTTAGTCATGTATTGGATATGTGTGTGAGAGTTTGTGTGGAGTCTTAAGCGGGTCCAGTCGTCATTTGTTATTATGTGATCGGGTTGTGTTGATAGCTAAGCTCCGGTGTACGTAAATAACATATAACCGGACCGTCCAGCTCACGCTTTGAGATCCAAATGATCGGCGATGAGAATTGTTGTGGCATGTTGGGCAACGAACTCAAGTGCTCTCTGTGGGAATGGGTTGGGGGGTTAAACTCATAGTGCATCCGAAAGATTTAGGGAAAGGTGGGGGGAAGGGGAGCGGGAGGCCATTCAGTCAATTCTCGTCGTTGCCGTCTTGCTGGATTCTAGCGTGGCTTTTTGCCGGGACTATATGTATCACGTTACCAACCTTTGCTATCATCCCAGTGATGTGGTGGTATTGGAGGTTATGCGTTCTAGTCCTGTCATTATCGAGTCACTTGTATTCCCTATTTGCTGTCAGTCATATTTTTGTTATGAGTCCTGTCGGTCATGTGCATGTTGTATGCATGCTGTGGAGTGTTGGTGTCGGTGAACCAATCGTAAGCTTTCCGCTCGGTCGTCCAGGTAAGCAGACTGCTTTAATTATGCCACCGCGACGACTTCTTATCTCACATTACCTTCTGCAAAATCACCAATTCGTCTTGTCCCTGTCCGAATAACATCCGGTAATTCGTGCAGCAGGGAAAACCAACCCTGAGCTTCATGGACTCAGGTGGGCCCACTCTCTGAAAATGTCTAGGAGCTCGTGGGCCGAAACATTTGTCGACGAGAGATTACTTCTACTGACGATTGGCAAACCCCTGCTGTACATGCTCCCCTGTGGAGTTTCTTCTTATATCCACAACGTTAGCTTGTGAGACAGCGAGATATGATAACCAACGCTTATCGAAAGTGCACATGATGAAGATGACGATGATGATATCTTGATGGTGTTTGTAAATACCTAACTATTTAAATGCTGAGTTATTTTTCTTCTTTCTTCCTTTATACCACAGGCGTTATACAGCGAAACAGTAAGCACGTTGTCCCCATCTTCAGATCCCCTGATAACACTCCGCGGCACCATACTCCTCAGACCAATCAGAAAAGAAATATTAGCATCCTAAAAGATGTGAACATCAATGAGAATAGGCTGGTAAACAGTATCTTGTCGAAATCGAAACATGTTGACCAAATCGAGGAGTGAAAGAGGATGGGGGGGGGGGGGGTGGGAGCTGTTGGTATCAAGGCACGGCGGCCGCCTCGAGTGCATGAGGTCCCGGGTTCAAGCCCAGATAAAGGCTGCAGTTTCACACGTGGACTTATAGTAATTTCCCCTGGTCTCTGGTTAGGAAGATCGGACGCCCGTGTGTGTTGTTGTGCATGTTAACAATATCTCGGCAGTTGGAAATCGAAAAAGAGTATCACAACAGCGCTGCGTGGGCAAAATTTGGAGTTAAAAATCAACTGAAAGTATTTCAGAATCCTCGCCAGTGCTACGGAGTTCGTGCACTGCGCTGTGATTTTTCGGACTCATGTTTGAGTTTGAAGTAAAACAGAGCACATAAGGATTACTACCATTGTCCCATGATGTTGATCCGTCGTGTAATCCTCAACCTCTATACCTAAACCATATCAGACATTTCTTGGATTGGAAAGAATTTTAGCGGCAGGCATAGTACCAGCCAAGAGGGGCAGGGACAGACCAGCATAGATAAGCACAGGACATATCAAACACCCTGAGCAGAAAATTGCATCGGGCGGAAGTGACGGCGAATGACCGAGTTTCTCTCATGCGTGCTGTTTTTGACGGGAGCGACGTTGTGCAAATGACCTGCTACCTGAGGGCGCTGGCGAGATGTTTACCACATCAACCACTGCGTACCGATTGGTCTGTAAAATATTGGCTAGCCCTATATGCCCAATACGCATTAAGGCGTGGAATAGGGTCGTTTACTTAACATTTACATTACTATGATGCGGCGTCAACTTTGATCTGAGCCAGTAGGAGACAAATATGCCATGCATTGAAAACGTGCACTGCGTCGGTGCTTGTGAATATTGTATGCATGTTAGAAGTCTGTTATTATGTGTAAGCTATTGTTATCGATCCAGCGACTCTTAGGCGTCTATGGGTCAGAGGTCGCACAAGAAAGCCATTATCGTGTTCTGCTTTGGCATGTGTATGGAGCTCTGTCTCACATTTGGAGCGGTTAAGGTTGTGTATCCTTTACAGGACGTTGCAGAACCAACCGCAACAGCCCCTAGCTGTTGTGTGGTTTTTCTTGGCAAAATTACGTCCAGTAGCTTGCCATTGCTCTCTGGACGGTCGGCTCTCTTGATACCACGTCGAAACCAGCGCAAGGCCTGTCCCACATAGATTAACGAAAAGGTTTAATAAAACGAGTTCTTAGTGTTCGCCTGCAGAAATGTCCGGTTGTTCGTCCACTTCTGGGCTTAGGTCTTGTTCCAGAATTGGAGTTTTGCGTGGACAACTGTTGTACGAATGGGGCCTATTTATATGTAGACTGTTGGTTTCTCGCCTCTCAAGAAGATGCACTTCGATGCACATGGAAGGGAACACCCCCTTCACGAATTAGTCGCCTTTTACGACATGCTTTAGAGGGTGGCAGTAGATCTTACACCCACCCTCCACCCATGAGACATCAGAACCCACACGGGGAGTTTCTTCTTTCTTTTGTCAATATCTACTTATGCCGCTAGGCTTTAGAATTTACTGTTGGGCTGACAGATCGGCCCAGTCGTCCCCAAAAAGTTGTTGTTGTTATGGATCCAGCGGAGCATGAGCTTTCGCCCTTTGGCCCAATGCCATGTAGTGGAATTTACATGTTTTCACAAGCTGTTCTTTTCCTCCGTACGTCTTCCACCTGTCTGGTCTCGGGGGGGGGGGGGGGGCATTCTTCTAGTCTCTTTGAGTTTTTAGCACTCAAAGAGATGGTGGTCAACAGTTTCGTATGGGGTAGTTACATAACTGGCACTCTAGGGAGTGTTGTGGCTGTATTCTGTTTAGGTGTCTATTGAGTGGAGTATGTTGTGTTCTGAGTCTGAAGATGGTGGCCTGGTCCATTGTTAAATGGTTAATGCTGTCATTAGGATCAGGGCTAGCCATATGTCTATAAACCTCTCTTCCAGTGCCTCCAATGGCCTATCTGTTCAGTCAAGTCTCTTTGTTTATAGCTTTTATAAGTGTTTTTGCTGTCTGGAGGGTTGTCGCTGTAGATGGTTGTTCTTGTGTTGCTCCTTTCTTTGCCAGTCTGTCAGCTCTGTCATTACCTTGTGTGCCGGAGTGGCCTGGAATCCACTCAATCACTATTCTGATGTTGTTTTAGGTAATGAGCTGATCAGCATCTAGAATTATCTTAGCTATGTCAGTTCTGTAGCGTTCACTGCCTTCCAGAGCTTGAAGAGCAGACATTGAATCGGTGAAGATGACAATATTTTGGGCCTCTGAAGGATAAACATCCATTACAGTCTTTAGGTTTAATACACGGGATGACAATGGTGGTCCTGAAATCCCATGCTCTAACTGACGAAAACTTTTCTTAGCGCCTGTTTTGCTGGTCACAGTTATATTGGCCATGGTCTCTGATTCTTACGCTTACATTCAGCCCAACATAAATAAAAACGATCGTTTGGAAAGTAGTAACGATGTGCCAAAATCCCCATTATTAATTTACAACATTCTGGCTCATAGCTAGTGAGAATCCCTAGGGGGCTTTAGATCCCATCAACAATTTCTTCTGTCTGGGACTAGAGGCAGAGGCACTGGAACTGAGAAAAGGGGGGGGGGGTGGCGGGGCAAAGACACCCTGAGCCCCTCCCCCCCCCCAATATGTTGTAGTAATCTGAACCCACCCCTTTCTCTCCCAGAAACTCTGCAAGTGCTTTCCTCTATATGTTCTCCTTTTAGCACATTTATACATCATATTATTTGTAATGCATTATTGAACATTTTTGGAGCGCCACTGAACGTTTGCCTAGCAAAAAAGAAATCACGAACCAGCAGCCCCCTCCCCACCCCCACCCAACTTCTGGGGTTAGTTCTGCACTATCCCCTAAAGCAGTGGTCCCCAACCT
>CAJHNH020008550.1:350299-370299 GCA_905116865.2 Candidula unifasciata | reverse complement strand
TCTTTCCTCACTGTGTTTTTGTCTTCCCTTCTTCTACTGCTCGTCTTTCTCCTCCTCTCATCCTTCTCTTTATGCTAGGTCTTCACTCCTCTTCCTTTTTTTGTTCTTCTTTTTCTTCTTCTTACATTTATTCGCGGTTGGAGCATAGGTTCTCAACCACCTCCCTCCAAACCGCTCCTTCGCTTTTTAACATTTGCCCCCCCCCCCCCCACGCTATTGCCATTATACACTTCTCTCTCTCTCTCTCTCTCTCTCTCTCTCTCTCTCTCTCTCTCTCGCTCTCTCTCTCATTTTCATCAAGACCGTCTCCATCTGACGGGCCATGCTGTTGACGCTACTAAACCGGGCTAACGTTACTTTAACGTATCGTTAGCCCGGTTTGAAGACGTCAGCAGCATGTCTGTCTCTGGTCTTGTTTTAATCATAGTGCGGGTTTCAGCTTCCCCATATAGCGTTAATCCGGCAGGGTTCAGTGCGATTAATCAATGTAGTCTTGCACAGCTTTAATACTCTCTAGCTTAATGTTTATCAACCTGTTTACACCCGCCACCCACCAAAATGGGTACCATTGTTTCGCACCCACCTGACGTCTAACTAGACACGGAAACAGCAAATATACGTAGAGGTAGTTTATTCGCTCAACTCGTCACAAAATGACAGTTTTCAGCTAATGCTAAATCTGCTGCCGATATACGAGTCTAGATCGTTGTTTCGGATAGAAGATGTGCTGCAGTAACAATAATTCAATTTATCTGTTTGCTTTGCAATGGCTGCAAAGTTTTTTGTTTTTTTCAAACATAACTATTATGTCGAAATAACGACCAACAATCTAAATGGCCCTATAACCCAAGAGGTGAATATTCTTTTTTCTTGTTACCTGATAAGTTATATATTTATGGCTGCCTATGTGGACATCTTCGTGGCCTGACAGTGGGCCTCGGCCCATAGATTGAAGAACAGTGCTCTAACTGCCTCAACTCGGCTATAATATTCGCGACTTCCATTATCATACTTGACATTATAGACGCATAGACTAGTACAAATAGGGCTGCTTTGGTGCACTATAAATCCCGACAGGGCGCAGAAACCTTAGTTTAGACGTCTTGTACATCTGTAAGGAGGTAAGCACCCCCTCCCCTCCCCCCACCCCAATACTCTCCCATCGTTTTTTTTTTTCGGACTCTAATTTCACCTTTAACTTTAAAATATATGGTTACTTTCACGTTAGTCCCCCCATTTACACACTCCTGCACACTAGTTCACTTCTGATTTGTCGACTTTAAGCCTAGCTTACTTCTGACTGGTCGACTTTGAGCCACGTTACCTCACAAAGTGACTGGGGTTTTCTGCAATATCATTGATTTCGCGTGTTTTATATTTCCTATTAATAAAGTAACAGAAAATGTATTGATCAGCACTCATAGAAAGAAGTAAAAAATTAAAAAAAAAAAAAAAAAAAACCACTAGACAACATAAAAGTCGAAAACTGTAGTTACCGTGCTGGGAATCGAACCTTTTACCCCCAGCAGCATGGCTCGCCTTTTACACTCTAAAAACATGGATACACTGGGTCTAACTCAACCCCTAGAGAGACATTGGAACCTATGTCACAGGCCTTCTCTTTCTCAGGATGAAAACGTTAATGCAAGACATCAAGGTAACCAAACAAGAGAGTAGGACACACCCGTAATCTCCAGGAAAGTCGACCAGCCTAACAAAGTTGTCAATGAAACCTAACCTACTTTGTTTGGGGAGACTAACTTCGAACTAAATATACATATATATATATATAGATATACATATATACATGTGTGTGTGTGTATATATATATATATATATATATATATACACACACACACACAAATATATATATATATATGTATATATATATATATATATATATATATATATATATATATATATATATATATATATATATACATATATATACAGACACACACATATATATTTGCATGTATAATTATTTCAAAAACTATATTGACTTGCCATTCACTACACAATAATAATAACTGTAATAATAACGAGGTAATAATTATGTTATAATTAATAAGCACTTAAAGAAAGTTTCGTTCATTATGGGCCCTCTCTAAAAAAATGTGAAAGGGGCGAGGTACCCTCTTCCACCCGCCTCTCCTGCGCAATGTTTTCTCTGAGTCAACGCCTTTTAGTCACGTATTTATAACAGACCTTGCTCTATCAAGTTCCCAAGTCAGGATCAACACACTTCGTTGTCGTTTTATCTCAACCCCTGTCGCGACCTGAGAGCAAATAATGAAAACGGGAACAGTCCTCTTGAAAACAAAAAGCACTATGGCCCACTATCCTGGTTGCTGTTATCAGTTACCAAGATAAGTGCCCAAACTCAGCGGTGAGACTGTTTTTGCGACGTCAGGCCTGTTTGTTAAAATCTATAAACTGAAGGCGGTAAGGACAGATAAAAGTGTAACGAAGATTTCTTGAAGAAATTAACTTACATTTAGTTTTGGTGACATGCTTAAAAAGTGGACAAGGGGGCAAAGAAATCATGGGCGAGAGGGGGTAGGGTGAGGGAAGTGGGAAAGGGGGTGGGGCGGCTTATATATCTAAAAAAAAAAGGCGACTGGGTCTCCCATTGACTCGCCGGTAGACGACTTCGGGACAGTATTTGGGCTTTCTCCTTTGCTCGCATCAACACTGCAGGAGTCCTTTCCAGGGCTCTTTGTGACGTGCAATGCTAAGCCTTTTTAGGTGGCGCAAATAAGCTAGTCACAATTATAACCCAAAGCACCTTCTTCGAGGATGCTGTTTAAACAGGACGATTTGTATTCCCATCAAAACCCCTATCTTCCTAACTACCTACCTACCTACCTACCTACTGCGCAAATTACATATCTATATACATACATAATACATTCAAACACACCACATGCACACATACAGGCCCTAACCCAGGCAACCGCCATGCAAACAGTATATCAAATAATCCTCTTCACAGCGTTGAAGACACATAAGGCATTCACATGTGATCCCCACTGCTGTAGTGTGTAAACACCCTAGAGAAGCCAGAATAACAGCAGTTTAATGACACAGTAAACGTGCCATGTGTTTTATTATGATAAACGTTAGTACAGTAGCTTTTTATTTTCAAGCGTTTGTGCGTACTGGGCAAATGGGGCTAGAAATATATTTTATAGACGAAAATGACTTTTCGAATGATATGGCGAACATCTCACCGGCAGCCTTTACTTCCTAGGACTTTACTTGGTACCCATTTAAGGCTTGGTCATGTTTGAAGGGGAAAATCCGTCTGCGTTTGGATTTAAACCCTAGCACTTTAGATCTACAGAACAGCGTCTATCTGCTACACCATGGGTGTTTTCTCTTATTTTTTTTTTAATAGTCCAGTGGTCAACTGCCAATTGCTGCCTTCTTTTACCATCTTTTACGGCGTAGGCCAGGGGAAGGGGTGAGGGAGGGATGGAGTGGGGGGGGGGGGGGGGGGGGGGAGGTCTGTAAACCTGCTGATTTACGGTCGCATGGCTAGTGCTGTCGCCACAACTGTGCAGGTGATAACTTTACCCCCCCCCCCCCCCAGCGGAAAAAATCCTCAGCCTTACCGAGGATTAGAACCTGGGTCTCCCGCTTGGGAGCCCAGCATTTTAACCATTCGGCTAGTTGCCCCTCAGCTCATTGGTCTCCACCCCTTCTCTTGTGCCCCTCCCCTTAGTTTATAGCTACACCTACACGCAAACACCCCTCTCCCCCTTTTTCCGTTTGTTTTACCCCCTCGCTCCTCCTTTTCCCCAATATTAAAAAAAATCATTAAAAAGAAGACCCCCCCCCCCCCCCCCCCCACCAAAAAAAAAAAAAAAAAATCACTCCCAAGCACTGTTAAAAGGGACTTGCAAAAAACATTCACATGAATCAAAGTGTCAAATACCAAAAGAGACAGTCACTAACAACTATCAATATGATAATTGACTCTGTTTTCTGTTGATGATATCTGATGTTTTTGGTCTGATGTTCAACAAGGCACAAATATTTTATTTCCAACAAAAAATAAATACAAATAGTAGAACAGATTATTACAAGCTTCAGTTTCAAAATTGCTTGACGAACCTTTTATTTCCTTGGGCCTGTTTGTGGAGCGACCTCTTATTGTTGAAAACGGCTGTTGCGTATAGATAGAGAAGAACCAACTGACTGACTGACTTTCTACCCCACTAGGACATCACAGAAGCAATAAACACCCAATGACACAAAGTGCCACCACGTGGATGAGGATCACCGTGGGGAGGTCCCAGAAACCGTGTTCAGTCAATTGGCCATATTTATGTCCTGCCTATATTGCGGCCCCTGGCAAGAAAAACCCAGGGTGGGGCTTCAATTAACAAAAAATTTAGTCCTAAAAAGGACAAAACGATATAAGAGAAGAACCATAGAAACACGCGCATTTATACTTGAGGGATCTTGGTATGATCTTCAGTAAAGAGAATAAAATCAGCTAAATCGCCTGCTGCTACTGAAAGCTGAAAATGTCCCGTCTGAAAGACGATTTGAATTCATGCACACCAGGCAGAAAAGCAAATATGCTAGCTAATCTTCTATCGCATCTCTCATCTGGACATTGGATGGTCGCTGTTCACTGGAGTATGTACCAGCTTGACAATCACCAGAATTTTGTGAATATGTATGTTTTGATCTCGACTGATAATTTTTACCTCATACATCCAAATAGTTATTTATAATATGTCTTTGACGATTGTCACCGTCGGTTAGACATCATACATAAGCGGATAGCCTTGTACCGACAGTTATGTTTGTGTCGCTTCTTCTGATTTTGTACTTCAAGATTGATTTAGTTATCTTTATGGGGCTTGCTCCATGAGATGAGTATATGAAAAAGCATTTTTTTAAGTGAAAAGATCAGAACTTGTTTTCATCCCATCAGTCATCAATGTGCCGTCTCCACAATGAGGGCTGACTGCAGTTTTTTTTTTTTTTTTTTAAATGAACGGAGTTTTAATTTTATTTTGACCTGTTTGATTCACATCCTTGGGGTATTAATTCCAGAGACTACAATCTTGGGGGAAAGGGGGGGGGGGGGGAACGCTGAAAACAAAAGCAATACTTACTATCTAAGAACACATCTCGAGTTGGCAGCCACAGATAGGTGAATGTTTGAGGAATACAGATTACTAGCAAACTCTGACCTTCGTTGCAAGTATACACACTTTACACACAACAGTTAAAATATATTGTTGGAAAGATGAAGATGTTTTGTGGACATGTATGTAGATATGTGATGGAATACTAATAATCTTGATAAAAGAGCAGACAAGAGATAGGATGGCGACGTGGCAGGGAAGGAGGGAGACGGGGAGGGGTGGGGGTTTGGTTTCCTAAATAAAAAAAAAAGCCACAAAACTAACCACCAATAGTCAAGGTCCAAAGGTGACAGACGCATGACCCAGCCTACCAAGCTGGGCGAGGCTCTTCTAATCAAAGAACGATGACGTGGTGTGGAGAAAGCCCAAAGGAGTCCGGATCGTACACCAGCCTCCTCTCATTCTATGTAGTATTCTCAGCTAGGACAGGAACTAGAAAGTGAAATTAAAATTATGTGGAAGACATTGATGCGATAACAAAGGATAGGAAGACTTGCCGTGACTTGGTTGAGGGCCTATACTCCAGTGGGGGATAAAAGGCAGAAGAAGAAGAAGAAGAAGAAGAAGAAGAAGAAGAAGAAGAAGAAGAAGAAGAAGAAGAAGAAGAAGAAGAAGAAGAAGAAGAAGAAGAAGAGAAGAAGAAGAAGAAGAAGAAGAAGAAGAAGAAGAAGAAGAAGAAGAAGAAGAAGAAGAAGAAGAAGAAGAAGAAGAAGCAGAGGAAGAAGAACAAGAAGAAGAAGAAGAAGAAGAAGAAGAAGAAGAAGAAGAAGAAGAAGAAGAAGAAGAAGAAAAAGAAGAAAAGAAGAAGAAGAAGAAGAAGAAGAAGAAGAAGAAGAAGAAGAAGAAGAAGAAGAAGAAGAAGAAGAAGAAGAAGAAGAAGAAGAAGAAGAAGAAGAAGAAGAAGAAGCAGAGGAAGAAGAAGAAAGAAGAAGAAGAAGAAGAAGAAGAAAGAAGAAGAAGAAGAAGAAGAAGAAGAAGAAGAAGAAGAAGAAGAAGAAGAAGAAGAAGAAGAAGAAGAAGAAGAAGAAGAAGAAGAAGAAGAAGAAGAAGAAGAAGAGGAAGAAGAGAAGAAGAAGAAGAAGAAGAAGAAGAAGAAGAAGAAGAAGAAGAAGAAGAGAAGAAGAAGAAGAAGAAGAAGAAGAAGAAGAAGAAGAAGAAGAAGAAGAAGAAGAAGAAGAAGAAGAAGAAGAAGAAGAAGAAGAAGAAGAAGAAGAAGAAGAAGAAGAAGAAGAAGAAGAAGAAGGAAAGAAGAAGAAGAAGAAGAAGAAGAAGAAGAAGAAGAAGAAGAAGAAGAAGAAGAAGAAGAAGAAGAAGAAGAAGAAGAAGAAGAAGAAGAAGAAGAAGAAGAAGAAGAAGAAGAAGAAGAAGAAGAAGAAGAAGAAGAAGAAGAAGAAGAAGAAGAAGAAGAAGAAGAAGAAGAAGAAGAAGAAGAAGAAGAAGAAGAAGAAGAAGAAGAAGAAGAAGAAGAAGAAGAAGAAGAAGAAGAAGAAGAAGAAGAAGAAGAAGAAGAAGAAGAAGAAGAAGAAGAAGAAGAAGAAGAAGAAGAAGAAGAAGAAGAAGAAGAAGAAGAAGAAGAAGAAGAAGAAGAAGAAGAAGAAGAAGAAGAAGAAGCAGAGGAAGAAGAAGAAGAAGAAGAAGAAGAAGAAGAAGAAGAAGAAGAAGAAGAAGAAGAAGAAGAAGAAGAAGAAGAAGAAGAAGAAGAAGACGAATCATGTATTACATTTTTGAACTTTCACATGAAGTCTTTTCTTGAATAATTCTGTCAACAAAAGAGGTCAGACAATCGCATTGGAAATCAATTAAATTAGGCATAACATTTGGCCATGTAGCGAGACAAAAACGTGACACACTCGCACATTCCAGACTTTCTGTTGAAGCCTCTATAATACTGCATACAAGGATAATAGGGAAATCCCCTGCATGGCTTTGATTAATAGTTTGGCATACGAACCCCTACTACTATCAGGTATCGCGCAACAAGGAAATCTTTGGGGGGAAGGGCTGGGTTCCCGTACAGTTTTATATGAGCGGTCGTGGCCTATGTGCTCAAGTCTTGTTTAAGAGATCAGTAATAATAATAATAAATTCAATGTGCTGAATGACAAATGCAAGGTGTGTTTACTTCAAACCCGTTTGTGTTATACTGAGCTTAATTGGCTGCGGTCACTCAACGTGATGATGTCGTAGTCATGTGATAAATATCACAACGTCTAGTTTTAGAACGGAGGTTGAGGCAGTCACTGCTGCCTTCCGCTGCCTTGAGAATCAGCTTTACACACATGCTGAGATTGTGACTGACTCAGAGAGCATGTTGAGAAAGGTGGAGACTGGCATGCTCTGTGCAGAGTGGCAAGCATCACTTTAGAGGTCCCCGGTAGACAGCATCCTTTGGATATTTTCACCAGGTAACGCCGGTGTGTTGGGAAGTGAGCAGGAAGATAGACTGGCCGGTTCTGCATCACTTGGTGGTGAACTGATGAATGACAGGTTGGATGTTATGAGGGCTCTTTAGGAGCGATTGAACTGTGCGGAGGCACAAATAGATCAGAACGGCCAGGGCAGAATTGTGCTGCGAGGAGTTACAAAAGGATCTGAGTGTTGCGTGTGCATCCGTTTAACAGATCTGATTAATTTGTATGCAGACACTTGGTTCCTTGCCTCTCAGGCAGATGCACTCCGACTTCGAAGGAAAATGTCGTCATCATCTTTACATACCTAATCAATGAAGTTCTGTCACTGTAATGAAGTGTGCTTGGAGCAGATCAACTCTGTCACTTGCCCCACATGTGTGCTCTCTCAGACTGCTGTTTGTTCATATATGGATGTTACTCTCCACTTGTAACGCCGTCTGCCCCTTGCCTTCAACCTCTACCTACATACTGATTTGAGCAGTGTGATATATCTTTTAAAAAAGTCGAAATATATTTCCTCTCTTATTTATGTTCATTTTCACAACTTTCTTTCCATTCTGGGTCTCTTCAGAACCTTCTACTCTGGTTTCTGTTTTTGTGTCCACGAACTACGGACAATTCTTTTCTGTATCTACATCTACACGGAAGCTAAAATATTTTGGTCATATCAAGCGCCACGACGGATTGAAAAAAAAAAAATTATAGCAGAAAGCATGGTACCAGGAAGGAGGGGCAGGGGCCGACCGACGCAAACATGGGCACAGGATATAAGTGACTCCTTGAGTATGAAAGTACATGAGGCAGGAGAACTGGCGAGAGACCGAGTTTCTTTCGGGCAAACCGTGAGGAGAGCGACGTTCTGCAAAAGACCTGCTACATGATAATGATGATGATCTACATCTACAATGCCTGTGGCTTGGGCGTTGCCAACGCGCTTTGTAATGCCGGGGTGCCGGGTTCGATCCCAGCTGCAAATGATTTGTCTTGCGTTAGTTTTCACAGTGCTACCGAGAGCTGACCGTTCAGAGCAATGGCAAAGTATTAAACGTAGAATTCTCTAGAAAAACCACAACAGCCAAACAATTTAGGCTGGCTCTACAACGTCCTTAAAGGTTACGCAACTAACATCTACATCTACAGAAAAACTATGCGACTGTCCGATCCCTTCTTCACTGTCCAGGTTTTGGCGCCATTTAGAAAGTTTGCCAAAGATAAAATTCAACAATTCGCAAATTTTTGACGTGACCGACGCTCAACATTCAAGGCAAAGCCGAGATAGATGTACAATAAGATATTTACTGATGCCATAGGAATTGGAACTCTTCACGTGCTGCTGAAAATGGGGACGGAGCGCTTATTGGAGTGTTTTAAGTGCTATGATGTCGATTCTTCATTGGACATTCAATATATTTAAATTTAATTACGTCTCTAGACGTTAGTATTCCACAAGTGCTGTTAAAAGTATTGTGTTCTCAACTTGTTGAAAATATTTTTCATAATTATTAATATCAGGTTTTTAGTATTTATATTTCATCAGTTAATAGACGAGCCAGTGAGTCGCCGTGGCGTCGGCGGCTAGATGCCCGTTTGCGGAACGGAAGGTCGTGGGTTCGCATCCCGATGAAGCAGGACTTTCAAAACTGACCTTGACTTCCAGATCGACCAAGCCTTGAGTTAGTAGCTGGTGCTGTCCGGGGAAGTAAAGGCGACCAGCGTGATGCTGACCACATTAGCCACCAAGTGCCGGTTGGTCTATAAAAATATAGGTCCCGTGCTATGTTCTCAATTCGCTTAAAGGTCTGGAAAAGGGTCCTTGATTTTTACTAATAGACGAGTAAAGTATGGAAAACAATAGCTGTTACTGGTTGTGTTAACTCTTCCATCTGTTGTGGTTATTGTTATCCTTTCAGATTCTACTTATTTTTAAATCTATATCAAATAAATATATATGTCAGCTGTAGTTCTGTTCTATAAAATATCGCATAAAGTACCACTCAAGTACACTGTCGATGCTGCGATGTTTACTTTTATGGCTTCCTAATGCACTGATGTCATAGCTGTTCACTAATTGTACTCTCGTGTGCAAATACCCGAAGCTCAACAGTCAAAGAGATGATTGATTAGATAAACCCAGAACTGAGCACCGAAGCAGATCCCTATGCGGACACAAAACTGAGTGGAGATTGTGCCAATGAATCAAGATCATCAGTCAAGAGGAAAGAGCCTAATTCTTCCAAATAACGACTGTGGCCACGGGCAGTTTCTAATTATGTAAACAAAAAGAATCGCTTGGTTAAGCTTGGACTTCCAGAGCGATGGCGCAGTGTAAAAAAAGAAAGATGTATTTTTCAGGTAATTAGGTAATCGAAGTTCCAGCTTCACAGAAATGGATCACCCCTTGGTTCTGTATTAATATCTTACCCTCGATGACGTCACAGGACAGTCCAATATTTTAGAGGGTGGCAAGACTGGGTTTCCCGGCCTTCTGATGCTATTAACTACCAAAAAACATCTATAACTGGCCCTAACCCCAACCCACCTACATCCCACGAAAGGGTGCAGCCTAGGTCCCACGACCGCATGCAGCCTATCTACCACCTCCTGAAATATTATACTGTATCATGACCGGTGGATTTTCCCTGTTCGGATTAGGATATTAATAAAGCACCCACCTCTTTCCTGCCCCAACGAATACCACTCAGAATGTCTACCACTGTCGATTGCGAAAAAAAAAAAAAAAACTGATACAGACTCAGGCATCAACAAAGCCAGTATCATACACACGAACTAAATGCATATAGTAGCCATCGGAATTGCCAACACAAACAGTCCGAAACTAGAAATTCACTTTATCGTTGATGGAAACAAAAGTTTCAACAGATCAGTAGTTGCACACGCAATTAGTCGTGCGAGTTCTCTGGCAACAGACTACTCACCATTAACCGAATCTGCAGTTCACAACACAAAACCACGTTGGTCATATTCGAAAAGTATTGCAAATAAAATCTGCAGAATGTTTATTTTAGTGTGTTTTTAAGTTACATCAATTCAAAATATTGTTGACAAGAAGCTTGAGAAGATTATTGCTGTTAATTAGTCGCTGCAAAATTGTAAAGGAATGGTAGCAAATGTATACGGAATGGTTACTGAGTTAAGAATTTTAAAATTGGACAGAACTTCTGGAACGGACAATAGAATTTAGAATTCTGTCTGTGTTGGAATTCGAGAAGGGACCGTGGAGCCGTATTTGTTAATTGACTAACGTTGGACTAACGTTCCTTATATCTTGTCCCCGGAATGTGTGCTACCATAGTGTGTTCCAGTGACCGCTGTTGCACTGGTATCTATTGAGTGGTTCTAGTAGACGCATGGAAGCGCCGTCATCAGTATCAAGTGCCTTGTCGACAGGCTTGGGCGATCATTCTTCTCCGCAACCTGCGTGTATGTTGTATCAGTGTACCCCTCCATGCCATGATACCAGACTGTCAAAAATCTTTTCACGCTGTCTTCTTCTTTTTCTCTTTCCATCGATCTTTCCAATGGTCACAGCATGTTTAAATTGTATCTCTTCTCATAACATGACCAAAACATGATGATTGTCTTAGTCTGATGTTTATGATAATGAAACGATAACTATTTAGTCTCGTGTCTTTAAAAAAAGTGATACATTTTTTTGTTGTTGTTTTTGTCTGTGCATGTGTTATATGATAAATGTTAAACAAAACCAGATATAATAAAACTATATATATCTATCATCATGTAGCAGGTCCTTTGCAGAACATCGCTCTCATAGGTCGGAAGAAAGAAACTGGGTCTCTCGCCAACTCTCCCGCCTCATGTACTTTCATGCTCTTCCCCTCCTTCCTGGTACCATGCCTTCTGCTTTTTTTGTGTGTCCAACCCGTCGTGGCGCTTGATATGACCAAAATATTTCAGCTTCCGAGACAGGATGCTGTTTATTAGCCAATCTTCCTTGATGTTTTGATCTTTCAAGATGTCAGTATTTCTTTGTCCAAGATATTCTGAGAATCTTTCTATAGCATTTCAGCTCAAAAGCCCCTATTCTTTTTTCTTAATGACTGGGAGATTGTCAACGACTCGCATCTGTATGGAAAGATGCATGCTCTAAGAAAAAAAAAAATACATATATATATATATATATATATATATATATATATATATATATATATGTGTGTGTGTGTGTGTGTCTGTGTGTGTGTCTGTGTGTGTTTGTGTGTGTATATATATATATATATATATATATATATATATATATATATATATATATATATATATATATATATATATATATATATATATATATATATTGTATATAATACATACTATATACAATCGTTTTCTTCAGAGTCATGTGGAGAA
This sequence comes from Candidula unifasciata, assembly GCA_905116865.2. Lineage (NCBI taxonomy): Eukaryota > Metazoa > Mollusca > Gastropoda > Stylommatophora > Geomitridae > Candidula > Candidula unifasciata. The sequence goes on along the minus strand of CAJHNH020008550.1, from coordinate 358,340 downwards.
GGATTCGTCGCCGAATATGGACGCTACCCACCTTCTCAAGACATCGACATCGGCGTCTTCTAGTTTCGCTGTTACGCCTGCTGGTCATTTCCCTGCTAAGTCTGTTGGTCATTGCCTTTGTGACCCCAGCGCGGAACTTTGTGGGCTACTACTTCATCCCATCGACGTGGCTTGAGCTCAGTTCTGGGAGGATCATTCAGATGTTCTATGTGGAAGAGCAGCGCTTTCCTGTGGAGTCCGGTGACCTGATTACGTGTTCTGAAGTGCAGGTATTGTAACGTAGGCAATGCTGGATTTAGCTATAGACTAAATAGGCTATTATTTAGGGCTTCACAATCTACATTGGCCTCAACAGAGTTTTCTTTATATAAACTTTTATCTAGACTGCATGATATAATTTTTTTTTGATTTTGCAAACATATTCTTTATTTATTCTTTTACTAAAATGTAAGCAACATATTTTTATGATGCACATTTTTGAACGTGTGTAATTGAACTGTATCTGAGATAAGCTGGTGTGAGCTGGTGTAATTTAAAACGATAGGGGCCTCACGACTATATATCTTACACTGTCTTCCTCGCATTCTTCTTCTTCTTCTTCTGCCTTTCTATCCCCCAATGGAGCATAGGCCCTCAACCAACTCACGCCAAGTCGTTCTATCCTTCGCCATTACATGGAGCTCTCCCCATGTCCTCCCAATCTTTCTAACCTCACTCTCCAGCTCTCTTCTCCATGTGTTTTTTGGCCTTCCTTTATTCCTATGCCCCTGTGGGTTCCAATGCAAAGACATTCTAGTTATGCTGTTCTCCTGTTTTCTCAGTGTGTGCCCTATCCAACGCCAGCGTCTTTTCCTCACCTCCTGATCCACTGGAGCCTGTTTAGTTCTCTCCCAAAGTTCTACATTAGTTATTCTATCATACCATTTTATTCGCTCTATTCTGCATAGGCACCAGTTAATGAATGTCTGTAATTTTTTAGTAATTGCCTTCGTTGTTCTCCATGTTTCCGCCCCATACAATAGTATTGATTTGACACTAGAATTAAAAATTTCTGATAATCATCGCCATATTGTGGAGTCTTTACATGCTCGGAGTCGATTCCTTAGTTCTGTTCCAACCTGACTTAGACTTTTAATATCGTGGATGCAATGAGGTCAACACATCTGGCTTTCCCTTATCAACGTTCTTTACAGAGCTTTCCTTACGCTGCCCGCATTTGTGTTTCATTTCAGTGCCTTTTTATTCTGATTCTGTGTCCCCTCATTCACAGAAAGCTCCCTGTATATGGTCTCTCTCTCTCTCTCTCTCTCTCTCTCTCTCTCTCTCTTTTTTTTTTCTCTCTCTCTCTCTCTCTTGTTGTACCCCACCAGGACATCACACAAGCGATAAACACCCGGTGACACAAAGTGCCACCATGCTGATGAGGATCACCCGTGGAGAGGTCCCATAAACTCCTTTAAGCCGTTAGGCCACATTTATTGCCCGGCTATGTTCACGGCCCCCGGCAAAAGACAGAGTGGGGCTTCAAATAACCAATAATTTCAATCCCACCTGGGCACCACTTCCTACAAAAATGTGAAGTCTTTCTCTTATTCACGTCCTACTGATGACAGCAGTTGTGCAGAAATGTCTCTGATTTTGTTGCTTTGCTTAAACTCACAACATAAAATGTTCGCAGTTTTCCAAACCTTGGTCTAAGTCTAAAGTTATGGTATAATAATCAATAGATTCTTTCATGTAAAGAAAAGTAGAGATTCCCTTTCACGCCTTTAGGCGCACAGGGCATATGCGAAGAGCACCCATATATTTTTTTTACAATCGGCACTAGGTGGGTAATGTGGTCAGCATTTCGCCGGCCGTCTTTACTTCTACAGGACATATATTTAGGTACCCATTTTAGGCTGGGTCGACCTGCGACGCCCCATATCATGAGAAAAATCTACGCAGCCAGCAGTGGGTTTCGATCGTTCTAAGTTGGAATTAGGAGTCGGACTCGCAACGTGTAAGCCACGGACATATGTACTTGGCATGACGAAACTCCTTATCTCCGGCAACGACCCATAAGAAGTATTTGAAACTTCTGCACCTGACAATAATTTACCTTATTCCTATAATGACGAAATATACACATTATAATGACACAGCACACAATTATTCACAAATCTGGCCGCTCAGCGATGTCTGTCTGTCTGTCTGTCTGTCTGTGCGTGCGTGTGTGTGTGCGCGCGTGTGTGTGTGTGTCGAAATAACAGATGAGAGGCATAAGAATAAATAAAATAATTCATAAAAAGTAGAAGAAGCAGAAACAGAAGAAGAAGAAAAAAAAAGAAGAAGAAACAGAAGAAGAAGAAGAAGAAGAAGAAGAAGAAGAAGAAGAAGAAGAAGAAGAAGAAGAAGAAGAAGAAGAAGAAGAAGAAGAAGAAGAAGAAAGAAGAAGAAGAAGAAGAAGAAGAAGAAGAAGAAGAAGAAGAAGAAGAAGAAGAAGAAGAAGAAGAAAAGAAGAAGAAAAGAAGAAGAAGAAGAAAAATAATAATAATAATAAGAAGAAGAAGAAGAAAATAAGAAAAAGAAGAAGAGAGGGATGAGAGAGAGGGCAGGTACAGAAGGAGGGCGGCCCTGTGCATGTTACTATTGCTGAAATAAATATTTGTGTGTGCAGGATATTTTGAAAACGGTGAACTGGCAACATCTAACTTCTGAACTGCACAGTCTGCCGGCATATGATGCCAGATACTACCAGCATCTTGCTGCCAACCCGGATGTGTACGGAACCTCACCAGAGGATGTGGAACTGCTTACAGAGAAGTGAGTAATGCTAATGAATGTTTATATATTAGATCCTCTGGGGGTGTCAAAATCAGGAATGAGATAACACGAGAAAAAATATGTTAATATAAGCTTCCATCCTCATTACAGCAGCCAATGAAGGATTTTGTTTCCGATAATACCAGTAGCTTGTTGATTATGTGTCTGTCTTGCCTTACCATTGAGTGAAGAGTCTCAAAGCGGAACTCTCGGTCACACCTAGCTGTACAGCTCTGTCCAGACCATAATTTCACGTTTGTTTATCGCTTATTTGCCCCACCCCCCAAACTCTTGACCACATGCAGCGTATCGTGCATAAATTCACCACCCAGTGGTACAAAACCAGCGAAACACTCTTACTGTTAGTTTCCTTAAACACACGCATGCTCAAGTAATTAAAAATGATCTAAAGGACGCTAAAAACCCGGAACCTGAAGAGATGCTCACTACTCAGAACAGAATATACTTGTTGTAACCTGTGTGAGTCAGTTGCAGTCGTGACAAGTGTGCAGCAGAAAGCTCTGAGACTGCCTCCACTTCTGTTCTCACACTAGGTGTTGTGGTATCATACCTTCTGCTTTGTTGTCCTAAGCGTCATTCATTCGTCTTTGCAATGCATTCCCAAACACCATTTCGGCCTCTCAGCATCCAAGACATTCCTCATATCAGCTTGTGGCTAATAGCTGTATCCAAGTCTTCATGAAAGGGATGTTTCTGTTGTTGATTTCTGCCCCTTTTCTGAGATATTACCTAGCTTGCTGCAGTTTGAGCCCACCTGCATAGTCGTCAGTGCAAGGATATATTACGGACATACTCGTGGGTTCTCTCTTATTGATGCCAAAATCACCGGCATGGCCTCATTCAAGCTTCACCAACTGACTATTTTTGATACAGTCTGATTCTATAATCTGTTGCCAAAATTATTCGGTTCTGCTCCATCGTGAACAGCCATTTTTGGCTCCATATCCATTTCAGCCATATTTGAAGAAACGCTGCTAGTAAAGTTGAATACAATCCATCAAGAGGAAGATGGTGATTGAAACGAGAGATCACTTTTATGTTACAGATCGGAGCAGATAAAGCACGTAAACGTTTGTCTTGCGCACATTGTACCACCAACACAGTCAAGCAGAACGTGAACACCAGTGCTAAGTTATTTGCGTGTCCTTTACAAGACGCTGCAGAACACAGCTCAGCACATTTATGGCTGTTGTCGTTTTTCTAGGCAAATTTACGTTCAATACAAGTACTAAACATAACACTTAAAGTCGTATGTGCTAGTGCAGTCAGCTTGGTTTGTTTATGGACGTACACATTACAACTCCGAATTGGTGACCAGTGAATAAACACTATCCACCTTACCAGTACTGCTACGTCGACACTATCTCAAAAGGCGGTCTCCATGTAGCACACATTCCGTGGAAAGGATATAAGGAACAAAGTCCAACGTTAGTCAGATATAATGTAGAGCTCCCACCGCCCCTTCTCGAATACCTACACTGACAATATTCTAAATTCTATAGTGCGTTCCCAAAGTCCTGCACAATTTTAAAAGCCCGAACACTAACCGTTCTGTATAAATTGTTGAAATCTATCATGCAACCTATTAATAATCATGTTATTTTAGGTAAATAATAATATTGTAAACAAATATCTAGTTTTCATTGTGGTATATAAAAAACAATAACAGACACCGATTAAAAGCATATAGTGAGCATGTTTACAGCAATATAGTACCGTGAAAATCTTCACAAAAATCTCATTGCGAACGTTTTAGATGTAATCCCTGCTGTAAACAGTTCCACACAACCATCCAGTTAGATCAGTGTTCTCCAAGCTTTTTCAGGTCGCGCCGCTTCGAGTAGAGGGCAAGATCTCACGATTCACCCCCTCCCTATCACAATATATATGGCAAACAGCCCCTCCCCCCTCACCCTTCCACACAATCAGATACACACACACCAACATAACAAAATGTGATTAGAAAACATTAGATTCGGTTGCCTGGGAAACAGACAGTATGGAGATCCGTTTTGGTCAGAATGTGTTCTTAATCTATAATTAAATGCCTGTGTTGTCACATTCATTAGATTTTTAACAAACCGCCCTTGAAACTGCCTCGCGCCCCCTGGGGGGAGAGGGGTACCCCACCCCCAAGTTGAAAGCTACTGAGTTAAAGGAACACGGTATTATATAGGGGAAACAGGGTTGCCAGGTCAAAATTGATAAAATCGGCCAAACATTGGCAAACAAGGCACAAAAAGAGCCAGGAGTTAACAGTTGAAAATGTGAAATCACATCATAGGAAAAGCTCTATATCGAGGTCGCAACTATTGTCTGAAACCAGCACCATTCACTTTGTCAGGTGAGGCATTCTTTAACATTTTAGGTAATGCAGTCAAGTCATTGCAACTAACAAACCCAGGCGCAAAAAACTAAAACGATAAGATGGGAAAGCAACAGTTCGCTTGTTATGAGAATATGGGCTGGTGACATTAAAGAGCCTCTACCTCGACATAGAATGACAGTAACCATTGCTGCTCTTCTACCACTGGATCGCAAACTGTGCTTACCCACGAGACTTAAAGGAAGAAGTGAAAAATGATGATGATGATGATAGAGAGGCATGGGAATCACAACCCATGGAGATGGTGGGTGTGACTAACAAGACCTCCTGGAACTTAGAAAAGTCTTTTACTATTAGGGCTAGGGGTTTGAAGACACCTGTTCCCATCGCATGTTTTTGATGCACTTCTTCTTAGATGCTAAGCTTTAAACCTGTCTGGAATCATGTTCTCCTTTATCCGCATTGCCTTCATCATTTCTCTCCACCATGCGACACTTTACGAGGCATTCTGTTCCCATCAATCCACCTTAATAACTGTATCATTCATGTCCCGCTTAAGCCAAAAATGGTGATGGTAAAATAATGATACTTATGTTCCTTTTCTTAAAGGTTTTCAAACTTCAAGCCACCCATGTCAGCACTGTGGCAGAAACGACTACGCCTGACCTTCAAAGTGTTTGCTACAGCCATGAAACTGTTTAACGTGACCTACTTCCTGACAGAGGGCAGCATGCTAGGGGTCTACAGGCACCACGGCTATATCCCTTGGGATGACGATATGGACATCTGCATGAATGGGACCGACTGGCTAAAGGTGAAACAGGTATGACGGTTGTCAGCTGGCTGTAGGTGAAACAGGTATGACGGTTGTCAGCTGTGCCAAAAGGTGAAACAGGTATGAGGGTTGTCAGCTGGCTGAAGGTGAAACAGGTATGACGGTTGTCAGCTGTGCCAAAAGGTGAAACAGGTATGACGGTTGTCAGCTGTGCCAAAAGGTGAAACAGGTATGACGGTTGTCAGCTGGCTGTAGGTGAAACAGGTATGACGGTTGTCAGCTGTGCCAAAAGGTGAAACAGGTATGACGGTTGTCAGCTGTGCCAAAAGGTGAAACAGGTATGACGGTTGTCAGCTGTGCCAAAAGGTGAAACAGGTATGACGGTTGTCAGCTGGCTGTAGGTGAAACAGGTATGACGGTTGTCAGCTGTGCCAATACAAAATACAAAAACATCTAGGATATGGATGGGGGGGGGGGGGGGGGGGAGGTCGTGTCTGGGAAATGGTGGGTGTGTTGGCAGCATTAAATCTTCTAGATCAGAGCCTCAAGGAATAAAGCTCTGTTGAACTGAATAATATAATAATAATAAATAATAATAATAATAATAATAATAATAATAATAATAATAATAATAATAATGTGTTAAAGGCAAAAATATAATGCATTTGAAATAATAGAAATTGTACAAATAAATTCTTGAAAAAAACAAACATAAGGGAAACAAAGGGTTGTGGTGGTTGGGGGTGAGAGGAGAGGTATAGCTTTGTTCCTTTACATATTGTTAGGGAAGGATTCGGGAGAGAGGGCTGAGCCATTAGAAACATTACTTTAATGTTAAGGGCAAGGTAGAGCAAACATCATCCAACGCCCCTGGATCTTAAAAGTGGATATGCATGCAACAATCAATCAAGTTCTGGAATAAGACTAACGTCCAGAAGTGGATGGACAACCAACATTTTCTGCCAGAGTTTACAGCTGATGAACGCGAAGAAGAAAACAAATGACAGAAACTGAATTTCTAATAGAAAAAAATTCTCCATTTTCAGATACTCCATTGCATTCCAGACTTTGATGTGGATACAAGAAGCTACATGATGTACAAGTTTTTCTGGCAGCAATCTGAGCCAATGAGAAACGATGACTTAGTTCATGTTCCCTATATTGATATTTTCTTTTTTACAGAGGACGCCGAATACATTTGGGCGCTCTCAAGAATTAAAAAGCACAGACTTGTTTTCAAAAAGGCAGACATTTTCCCACTGACCTCCCGGCCGTTTGAAGACCAAATGGTCAGTGTTCCAAGGAGGTTTGAACATCTTTGTACAACAATGTATGACCCAACTGTATGTGTTAGTAGAGACTATGACCACTTGAGCGGCAGGCCTTTGGTTCCATTTTACGAATACGAGTACAAACCGTGTTATATTTTCCGGAAGTATTATCCATTTGTTGAGCGTCAAGAAGTTGTCATCGAAGGAAAGCCAGCCACAGTCGAAGTAAAGAAGCTAGGAAAGAAAGTTTTGAGTAACTTTACTGTGTTCCATTAGTGCCTGATAAATACATTTGCGAGTATTAATGACACAACTGAGATTGTGAAATGAAGTTGAAACTAGAGGACATATAAGTGCCTTGATGATCTGATGAATTCGTAACCCAAAATTGTGTTATTCACTTATCAGATAAGCAGTTAATACCTCTTTTCGGGCCACTCAGCGATACATTTATTATAATTAAAGGAATACTGGTTAGTTGCGTATCCTTTACAGGACGTTGCAGAACCAACCTTAAACAAACCTGGCTGTTGTGTGGTTTTTTTCTGAGCAAATTTACGTCCAGTAGTTTGGCATTGCTTCTGGACGGTCGGACAGGAATACTACAGCAAGTTTATTTCTACCTGTATGTCTGTGTTGGTTCCGGGGTCCCATTGCAGGAAAGAAAATAATAAACCCATTGCCTCTCCGACAAGCATGTCGTAGGATATATATTTATAAAGTTTCTATGGCATCAAGGGTTCCCCTCTGTTTTTATACAGATTAACATGGGATCTCTATGCTTCTGGGGTCACTGGGTAAGTGCCTAGCCGGCCCGTGCATCAAGATGACACTGACTGTAAT